>VCRD01001518.1:87237-108496 GCA_006783055.1 Trinorchestia longiramus | reverse complement strand
GAGCCTCGGCGGCAGGGCTATCACTCTGATCGAGCCTCGGCGGCAGGGCTATCACTCGGCCAACCGATGGAGATCGGACAACTGTGATTTTAAAGAAATGAAGCATCAGATAAATATAGTGCCATTATTTTACGGTTGATAAAATCTTGAGCGGCGGAAATTTTCCAGCTCCTGCTGGTTTCAAATGATGGCTCAGTGTCCGATTAGAGAGCTAATTCCTGTATCCTACTGTGCAGCATATCAAACGTTATCTTGATAAGTCTCGTTTATTCTACAAATCATGCTCATTCTTATAATTTTTCAACTTTACAATATCTTCCACCTTATTCCTCTACACCATGAGGGTGCTAAAGTTACCACAAAATACCCTATTTTAGTTTCTAAAACACGGCATTTTTAGAAACTCAAATACGTAGCTGCTGATTTCATACTGCCGTATCGTCATTCCAAATTATACCATTTTGTACTTATGACCAGTTTTACTTATTTGCGATTTATTTTTCGTTACTCTCAAACTTATTACAAAACAATATGGCAGCATCTGTCCCAGGAAATAAATTTTTATGTAAATATTATAGTCGTACGTAAAAATATTTTAACCATTCGAATTGTTTTATCATCCAATAAATACATCTGTCTGTTTGTCCTTGGAAAGTTAGTTTCAAATCACCTGGTCATCAACTTGTTTAACACAGGCAATCGCTCATTCATTTTTTAACATCAGCTTTTTGTGGTGTAATCGCGATGCTTGTGGTAATGTTAATGTCCCTATAGCAAGCAAATGTAAAACTCTACAACTTCCGATGTACTAAACCTCTATTTTAGGACTATTAATGTTGAAATTTTGATAGGGAATTACATTAAATAACTTTCCATTCTCATTTTGAGGTTTTTCTGAAGTGCCACTTCAATTTTATCATATATATTAATTTTTTCAGTGAATTACAATAATTTAGCAATTTATATTTTTACGCTCAGCGTCTGGACAGTAAATTCAACGTAATACTTTGAAATGGTACTCTTATTCGTGTATTAATACGACTACAGGCATACACTCGCAAACCTGGATTGTTGCATGCTTCGTATGAGACATGTTCCGAGATGAATTATCGCACTCGCATTTTAAAGTTGTGCACCAGTGGTACAACCGTAGGCATAGTCATTTTATTACTTACTCTAAAATGTTTACAACTAAAACTTCATAAGAGATTGTAGGGATTGTATTGTATTTTATCGAATTAATTGGATGTATATTATTTTGTTGGTATTAGTCTGTAAGATTTCATGTTGCCTCATATTCAGTCACCTTACTAACTCGTTTTCCCTCAGCAACAAGAATTACAGCAGAAGTTACGACGCGCCAAAACGTCCAAGAAAAGAACACAGGTTATGGAGCTGGTGATAAGATGAAGTTCTACACCTCAAACCCTGGCGAGGCTTCAGGATTGGTGGCTTACGTCAACCAGTGAGTGTACTCATTCCTTCATTGTTTAGTTTAGGAGTAAATGATTCGGCTTGAATCTTAAGTAAAGACTGGTGAAAATAGGGTGCGAACGTTTGAGTGATCACCAGAATTGTTCAATAACCAAGGTACAACATGCATACGTAATACAGGGTCAAAATATGGTACTTTGTTTGTACGGGAAAGATGTTCAATTCATTCCATGTACTTTGAATATACTAATAGTGAAATAAATGTCAGGCAGAATGAATCTCCACCATGAAAAACTAAAAATAAATTTTGATGTATGCTATGGCTCTCAGAGCAGTGGCTAAAATTGCCCCAACGTTACATTTAATAGCTAAGGGTAGGTTCCGTTCTGTTATCGTAATGTTTTCGTGTAAAAGATATTCCCAACAAATGAATCGCTTTTAATTAAAGAAACTTCGACAGAAAGTAGATTTGATTGATACATTCTTGATGGTTGGTTGCTTCGAGATATTTATTCCTTTTTGATTAACACGCCTCCGATTGCCGAGCAGGTGTAAATCTTCACTTTGTACATATTATTACTATAAGGCACTGTAAAATTTACAGAACCTAAGTGGCCCACATACGTACCACTTCGGAGTCAACGTGTTAAAACGTGCTTTGTTCGACTACTGGATTAGAACCTTACTAAAATAATCTGCTGAGAAAACTCGATGCGATACAATCCATTTTTGGTTGAAAAGTGTTCAATCATTTACAACAATCATAGCTCAAGTTCAGAATGAAATAATTTGGTATTGACTCTTTAAGCTGTAAATACTAGTTTTGTAGAGTGGCATTCCACGTACCGCCTTCTAGCTTTCTTGTGGGGCACTCGTCTGGGGATAGTACAGGGTGTGGTAACATAACTTCCTTCTTTGTGTGCGCTTTCCTTTGAAGAAAGAAATTTAAGTTGCCAACTATGGAGAAGAGCGTGCGTTTCAATCCAGCGACCCACTTAGATGGAAGATTTTATTCTGTATTGTTTTGTCAGTTTCTCTCTAACTTGATATTGATATGTTAAAACTTCATTTTCGATAGTGTTACTGAACTACAGCATACGAGAATAAGGAATTTGGAAAGATTTTCATTGAAATTCATGCATATGATTCCAGACATGAGATTTAGTCAATGTTTTTATCTGATGAACACAGAAAAAGCTCTCTCCGGCCTAATATACACATGAAACTGTCTTTTTCCAATTTTTACAGTTAAACTAGCATTTTTTAATAAGTACAATAAAATGAGCGTTTTTGCCTGACACGAATATGGACGTTGTCCTCCAGGCGGTTCTGCTCTGTGACACGACGTGATGCTCAGCTGCTGGAGCTGCTGGCACCCGGCCCGCCTCTGCCTGCCCGCCTGCAGCCAGCCTGTGCTTACTGCTACAAGCGCTCTCCCAAAATATGTGGGCATCCTTTCAAAGTGAGTATCTGCGAGAATATTTAGCCAGTTCAATTTTTATGTTAAACTCAAACTAGTGCAGTATATGCTTCTAATTGTGATTATCGTGTGCGTTCTCAGAGGACACCGTCGGATAACAGATACTTGAATGAGTACCGTGACATTCTCTATTAGAGGTAATCTATGGTAACTCGAATGCACAGGTGTCATGCGTTTATAATTCATTTTGAATCCAAACTTTATCGGTTAAAAAAATAGGTGCCATCCTACTACCCCTTTTTAAACAAACTGATTTTGAACTTTCATAATTTCAACAATATTCTTGTGGACCGATTTGTTGAACTCATATCAAATATGTCAGGAAACTAAGAATCGGTCTGCAAACGCCATGGCTGGCAGGATCTATAGGTTTTTTCCTGAGAAGGTGAACTGGAATTATTATTATTGTAGATGAGTTGAATTGCAAGTTTTCCCAGTTTATGGTTTGGTTATTTATTACGCCTCGTTGTTGCACCTTACGGAACATGTTCTACGTGAATATTTTAATTTACTTCAGCTACAGATTTGTGAAATTTGAGTGCAAATTCGATGTAATGTCGATTGAAATGCTGTATCGTCAAATACTTCAATTATTTACAGGTTAAATTTTAAACATGAAATGAAGTTGTAACCAATTTCGTCACCATTTCAGTTCGTACCAGTACCTGCTTTTATACATGGCTCCTTTTAGGATCTGGGAATTAGGTTACATCTGTTAATCATCCTTAAATTGCCTATTTAAACATACCTGCCTCAAATGTCCGAATAATTTCTAGTATCTGATACTCATTCCGTGTAGAATGAGCGTTAGAAGAATCCACATCATCGTATATGTAATTTGTCACTCTTCCTTATTTGGAGCACTTTAGGCACAACCATTTTGTATTAGTTCTGCAGCACAAGCAACACGATATTTTAAGCTCACTCTGTATCTGGTGGAGTGAACAGTGTTGAGTGTAAATGCCTTGTTACTTTGACGTAAATTCCAGAGTGGATACCGCTTTTAAATCAAACTAAAGAAGACCACTAGGTATTACTTTAGACGGGTAAATAATTAACTCTATTTAAAGAATACATTATATAATATAGTTCAATGGTTATGTTAGAACGAGTTCGTAACAATGTTCAATCATGGGTAAAATAAGAATTTCTTATATTACATGGTCACACGTTATATGGCTCATTTTGGTAAAATAAAGTTTAGCCAAAACGAAGAAATGACTGGTTTCTAAGATCGTAGCTTGAGGCTTTCGAAAAGTTTCGTTTTCATAATCTTATGGACTGGTTTTCAAACCAAGCTCCATGGCGCTTTAAATTTTGTTTCTCTTTCCCAGGATAATCTCGGCCGTATTATTTGCCCCTTGATTGGCTACAAGCTAGCTGTGCTAGAGACGTATAGAAAGAAACATCCTTCGTATCAAGCGATCAGATCAATTCACCGTAGGCTGCTGGTGAATCAAAGGCGGTTTTCAAGTTCATCTGATCCAATTCCTAAAGAAGAGTTGTTTAAAATCGCTCCTCTGGGAGTTCAAAGCGGGTTGAATACGCTGCCAAGTGAGGAGAATGATAAACTGAAGCGGAAATATCTCAAATACGAGGCAGAGAGACAGTCGCATGAAGCAGACTATCTACGAAAACTCCAAGAATGTGAAAAGGTCTACAATAGCAAATCAACGTGGGAAGTGTTGTCTTACATGCCAGTCTCTGAGAGAATAGCTAGCAGGTCGCTACGTTCTTCAAAATTACCGAATTCTAAGGCACAAGATAGTGCCCGCCTTGAATCCAAAAGCAGACATTCTTCGAGGAGTCTGAAGGCTGTTAAGAGTATTAAGGGTTGCTGCACAAGCAGCCCATTAGGTGAAGAGGTATTATCTATCTACAGTGACGTAAATTACAATGAAAACGAGAAGTTTCCGTCTAACATGAATGCGTTCGTAGAGCGAGTGTTAGCCCATGATGACTCGTGCTTGTCTCACATCACAGGCTTCTCAAATTCGAGTGCCTCCTCTAGCAGCCATCAAGGAAGCATCAACGATTGTTCAAATCCGATGCGAGAACATGGTTATGACTCGCATAGTTTGGCCGGGGACAGTTCTCCTGAATCTTTAGAAAGGCCTCCTAATGTTCTTCAGTCATATCTTCCGACATATTGTGATTCAAGTTCCACCGAAGGATCGTTCATATTTTCGATTGCTGAAAAACTTCAGAAGGTAGAGGATTCAAATTTTCACAGTAGAGGCCATTCGTTTTCATACATTTTAGAGGCTTTTCAAACCCATTTAGAAAATATAATTCGGAACGAAGAAATAACATTCAGTGGTTACGGTCGATTAATGGGTTCTATTTTAGAGAGATGT
This sequence comes from Trinorchestia longiramus, assembly GCA_006783055.1. NCBI lineage: Eukaryota > Metazoa > Arthropoda > Malacostraca > Amphipoda > Talitridae > Trinorchestia > Trinorchestia longiramus. The sequence continues at coordinate 103,225 of VCRD01001518.1, read as the reverse complement.
GCTATGCGGAGAGCTGCTATAAATAAATATTTGACAAATAACTTTTTCGATGCATGCGATAACCAATCGGACCTAATTTCACTCGCTATTGCGATTGCAAGAGTTTTACCGGAGTCGAAATTGAATCTTCGAAGACACACCTATTGGAAAGACTTGGAATATATTTATTTCACTGCCGCTATCCCCGAGGGCAAAATAAACGAAGAAATCAGAGGGAGCCTACTGAATGAAGTCGAAGACATAGTTGGTTCATCCATCTCAAATGTAAGCGGAAATACTGGAAGTTCTGGACCAATGAGTGCTCAGCTCATAGAAAATGGGTCCCTCGCTTATTCGTCAGAAAATCAGGCTTCTAGCTACGAAAGTGGTCCTCCATCTTATTCAGATAGCATTTCAGAAAGTGACAGTAATCCAGTATTTGAAGCTTCAGAAAACGAAAGAAAAAGTGAGGTTAACTACGCAAAACTGTGGCAGTCAAATTTCAGAGTAGATTTTCCAATTGAATCCATGGCTTTACCATCAATTTCAAAGTCAATGACGTGGGCTATTTATCCAGACTCATCAGAACACAGATTAGATCATGAATACCAGTCTCAATTTTACAATCAAACAAGAAAGAATCGCCTCTTTCAAGCGGCAACAGATTTCCCTGCGTTCCCTATAGAATCACCAACCACCATGTACGAATATGAAAGTTCAGATTCCAGTAAGAAGAGTCCCGAACTTCATCCTGAACCCTTTCGTTCTTGCCTTGATTTTAGAACAACTCTCTTGACCTTGAAGCTGCTAGATTATTTCTTTGACAATCACAATATTTTCATTAAATTTTGCATTGAAAACACAAAGAGAAACATTGGACGGGAGTCTGCTTACGGAGGACGTCTAGAAAAAGCGATTGAGAAATTAGACAGAATGGTTAGCAAGACGAAAGACGGAATAAAATCTGAAGTCGACTGGATGAAACCAAATTTCGAGAAAGTAAATAAAATTAGCTCTATATTGTCTTCGTATAAAATGCGGGAATGCTATTCTCTTTGGTAAGGTCAATTAATGTCTAAAACGTATATAACTTGTTAATAATTAAATTTCAAGTCGTATTCTATCTCAATTTTATCTCTGTAGAAGTTGATTACTGAATATGTACATTGCTGTTCCTGTAAAGTTCGTTGCTCTTATTCCTCATTGTTTTGCGTTATCAAGTGCGTTTTTAAAGCTTTTTAAGCGAAGACGAGTATCTCTTTGAATAAATTTTTTTAGCTCTAGAGCCATTCAATGTTTCTACGTGTGTGCATGGGTTGATTGGTTTAAATTAGACTAAGAATTATTATAAATGTTTTAATTTGCCAACAAGTTACATCTATTTATTTTAATTGTTCAATATTTGATCTTTTATCCAAGGACCTAAATGTACAAGTGAGCTCTCCAGTTGATTTTCCTTTTCCTTGTATGTGTTTCATAATGCTTTCAGAATTATCTTTGAAGAATAGCCTTCATAATAAATATATATTGCACGTAACAGAGAAGTGTGGCGTGGAACATAGTCTGACAACCAATCCGCCATAATGGTAGGTGAAATACTAGAGGGTCTGTCCTGTCAACTCGCTGTCAAATTAGCTGAGATTTGTGGACTGGTCTAATAGTGAGTTTAGGTGCAAGTTAGGAAGGCCGTCATCTTTTCTTATTAATATCGCGTCCTATCGTGGAACAAGCCTCAATCTCTAGTTTTCGATAGGTAATGTATTCTCGAAGTACCTTTGAAGCACTAGTTCTTTATATATATTTGAACGTTTGAGTCGCTAGTGCTGGGTAAGCCTGTCAGAACAGAAATCCAGATAGAGAAAAATTCAACGAAGTTGTGCGAAATCGTATATTATGGCTGAAAAGAAGAGACGTTAAAGTTACGTTGAAGGAAATAAGTATCGTGACGTGGTTGACCCTCAGATCTCTAAATTACTATATTTTTCATTCATTTCCTGTATTCACGCTGGTCATAAGTGGTTAAAATATCAAGAAACTAAAAAGTTAGTGAACAGTTTTATGGAGGGCAAAATTTGGAAGAAAAATAAAACAGGAAAGTTTCACTTGTTTGAGGTAGGTTGTAATGGCAGGTCATTGATGATTAATTATCAAACTTATTTCGTTCCCGTCTTCGTTTACATCCTAATATTGATAACTGAATGAAACTATTACAAGGTAAGTAGAATTACTGAGCAGTGTCACATGGGACGTAGATAATACTTATAAATATTTCGCTTATCACCTAAAATGAGTATAATATCTACCACGTCAGAATTAATATGTATCACCAACGATTACCTCTTAAGTCATCACTGAAATAGCGAAGTTTCATTTGTTTCCCCATGTATATTATTTAACGTTCATGTATAACGTGATGTGAATGTTTATGTATACCCGTAGGTACTGCTGTTCTATCATCTACGATACTATGCATAGAATACCTACCACTTAAGGATTTTATGATAAGGCATTTTTAAAAACCAATGATGTTACATTTCTTATGTACCAACTTTATTGGAAATATGTTTGTTTTTTTTTTGTTTATAGATTTTATCACCGCCCATGTAATTCAAGAAATAGGCATTCCTCGTTACCAACAGCATAATCGGTAATTCATGACGCTTAAAAATTTAAGGTCAATTGGTAGATCTTACATTGCCTACTTTCAGACTGTATAGAGAATCTGGTTAGGTGTGTTGCCTACCTCTTGCATTGTCTTGGTAACTATCGTTTTCACTTCCCCTGTTCATCTCTTGGACAAGACGAGGCTTAAACTGCCTCATTTTACATGCTGTAGTGGGTACTGCCGATTGAGAAAAACGTCACGCTCATTTTAGGGTTACTTAGACTAAATCTCCCGTCTCAAGAAAATGCTCGTAATTCAGCTAAACCGTACTCACTCGGATTATTACAAAAGTCCGTTACTAGGATAACAAGGAATTGAATGTACAGAGTGGCCAATAAGTAAGATGCCTTATTAACATTATAGCTATAAAACTAAAAATGGTGATTTGGTCTATTCAGAATGAAATAAATTTCAAAATTCATTATAAATTCATAAACAAAACAATAAAATGTGTTTAACTATAGAATACAATGTTTTAATGACCCCATTATTAGTCAAACAATGGTGTGCTCTTTCAACGGTGCTGTTCATTACTTTCCTTAATGTCTCTGGTGAAATGTTGTTGATCTCTTGACTGATTAGTATCAATTGCTTTAAAGTATCAGGCATTTCAATATAAACATTTTCCTTTAAGTATCCCTAGAGAAAGAAATCAGGAGCACTTTGATCCGGAGATCGAGGCGGCGACGGTATATCACCAAAAAGAGAAAGCACCAGTTCGTATGGTCCGTGGCCTGCCACAACGTTGTCTGGCTGCTGTGGTCCCAGTTTCTTTAAATTACAATACCAGTTTTGTGCACTTCTTCAAAGGACTTCTTTCCATACCATCAATGTTCCTGTAATTCCTCTGAACTGCAGTAACCGAACAATTACATCGGAAGTCAAGTTCCACTATTTTTGCTCGTTCCACTGCTTAACGATTCATTTTGGAGGGTGGATTTTATGAATTTTTTAGGCAATATGTTGCGATTGTCGGTAGACTAGATACGCTGATAGAAAACTTTGAAATCTCCTCATTCATTCTGGATTAACCAAATCTCTTTCCATTTGTAGTTTAATAGCTATAATAGTTTTAATAAGGTACCTTACCTATGGACCACCCTGTACCTTGTGATTCCCTTCCATATAAAGACAGTAGCGGTATAAATCCTATTCAGCTTTATTTTTCAATTGCTAGACAATTTTTACCAGCTACCGAGTTACCGATGCGGATACGAATAGTCAGAAGAATCTTAAATACCTACTCTCAACAACGTCAATGTTTCTAGAACCTCGGTGGTATAAAGCTTCTGCATTGATTCACGACAAATAAAGGATAATAATGCAACTGACGTTTCTTCATCGATCGGACCATTTTGGTCCGCTAGTATCCAAATGCAAAAAAGTCCTAGCTAAATATAGATGTGCAAAGAACGTTATGACGACGCAAGTTTTTAATTTTAATAACATTCTCCAACAATATTTTCGCTTGAAATTCGAAACCTTTACGCAACAATATTGATGTTATTGAACTGAAGAATTAGTCTAATTAGGCGTACTCTTACTTCAGAATGGATGTTGGATAAGATGTTAAATATACTTCTTGTTTTGCGTTCAATTCTGCTAATAAGCAAGTTTCAATGATATAAGTTCAATGAAATATTCTTAACTGCACAATCAACTGGTCAAAATACGATAAGCATTTTTTTAACTAAAATTCTTCTGGGGCTGACTGCATGAAGGCGTAACTCAGACACGAGAACATTGAGGTTCCTGTGCGGCTTTTGTGGCAGTCCATACGTGGTGCATCAACCCAATTTTCTTTTTTCAAAGCACAATACGTTTAGATAAGTTATGTTCCTGCACCCTGTACGAATGCCTCTCGGCGATATCAGAGGTAGTCAGGGGAAAGGGTGTAGGAACCCATCCATGTGAAGACGTTTCTAACAGCGGAGAAATAGCAGGGTAAACTATACAATTTATAAAAGAAAAAATGGGGCAAAACTTCATTTGCTGTGCATTGGGCGATTATCAATGTGTATAAGGAATGGACATATTTCAATCTAAAGTGAAATGTGGTCGTTTATAGCAGAGTACATTTTAGATTGAGGGGAAGCTTTCTGCATTACCGGCTAGGATTCTCTCTCGTCAACAAGTGTTTCGTGAGCGTTGCCTAAGATAATAGGTGACTGCTCAAAACAGCTCGTATTCTTGTCACTTGGATTAATACCTTGACGTTCTTCACTACTGAAGAAAGGTACGTTCGGATTAGTAATGTTGTGATTTATTTTTGATGCTATCGGCGCACTTTGCATTCGTTTGAAATGTCCTGCAAGAAATAATTCGAGTTCCTCTTGGTCTGGAAAGATACGCAATTTTGCAGGTAGTTAACGTGGTAGAATTTAATTATTGATTCGCATCTGTAAATTAAGCCTCTTCCTCCAATCTACCTCATTAAACCCTGGTAAACTGCAGAAAATGAAATAACCACTTTCATTCACTTTCAATTTGATTTGTAAGCTAAGAACGTATATTTAATTTAAGAGCCTTGTATTAACTACTAAAATGAACGCATGAAAACAAAAATTGAGTTTGCGCGTACGCTCATTTTATCGAGAGTTTCAGTAATACAAATGCAACGGAAGTTAACAAATATACTGATTAAGAACGTAGATTTATTTAAGAACGTTCGAATTAAAATATAACTCGGAAGTTTTTCGGCGTAAGAAATTGTCCATCAATGTAGGAGTTCAGTAAATTTAGCTTCATTAATGTCGTGCTTCTGGTCGTAAAGGGGCCTAGCCTCGTCGCTGGATTCACTTTTTCTGTCATGTTTGCTCTTTGGTCGATGAATGCTAGCCTCGTCGCCGTACTCGTTTGTAGTGGAGCCATGCAATTCACTAGAAGATATTTAAATTCTTAACATGTACTTCATTCTACAGAACTTGATGAGGAATTGAGTAGGATTGATTTTAAAACGTCATATTTTCTTCGTTTTTCCTGTTTCTTACAAGCTCACTATGGAATTTAAGGGTTTCATATTTCTTAAAGGCTGGCCTTATTCTCATAACACTCAAGCAAATGCTAGGTTTATGTGTGGTCATTAATTAACGTCTAGTAATACTATTATTATACATTCATGAATTTTTATGTATGCTCAAATTACCTGGTATTTCATCCATTATACAATAAATAGTTGGAGCAAACGGCACAGCACAGACACGTGACACCGCTGCACTGTTTTCAAAACAACTGGCGTGTGGCGGGAGAAATGTAAACCATACGTGTTCAGAACCACAACAGAACGAATACACTACATGTAACACTTGTGGGCATACGTTAAAAATTTATGCTTAGCTTATTATATGCATTTTATTAACGTGTGCCGCAAGTGGCACACCCGGGGGCAAAGGGTTAATTCTGTCGGATTACGAGCTGTGATTGTGAGGCGATGAAAGTATTGATCGTACCGCATCAAGCGGAATGTCATTCGTCAAGCATTGCCAATTGACCTTTTAAGATAGGGATAAAAGAACGACAAAGTCCAAACAATGTCAGAAATAAAAACAGTTACAGCTGTGTGTTGCAATTAATTCCCAGAAAATAAATTTTAATGTACTTCGTCATCAAAAATATCGAAGTCAAATCCGTAAATATAAATTGTGTGTATTGAGCAGATATAAACATGTTTGACAAAGATACGTTATGATCTATATGCATGTATTATTAACAAGTTATGTCATTAATGTTGTCTTGTTGAAGAGTTGCACGATGTGAAAATGTTTCAAACATGTATTAGATAGCGAACTATGTGGAAATGTGAGGGTCGAAAATGTGTGGGGTATATAAGTGAAGGATATACCGTGTCATTATCTTAACCCATTTATGCCCAGTGTTACGTTCACGCAACGAAATAACACTTCATTTTTCTCAACCACCTAACCAAACCATGCACTTTTCAGAGACGGAATTGCTTTTCATAGCCTCAGAACATTTGTAGTGAGAGGATGTAACTTGTCTGTTAGCTCTACATCATTAAACCTTCAATAATTATCTGACCTGACCTGACCTGACCTAACCTTCAATAATTACAAATGTAAATGGGCACCTAACCTAACCTGACCTAACTTTCAATAAAAATAGGCGTAAATGGGTTGAATAAGAAAGGAACGGATAATATTAGAAGAAGCTAGAAAAAGGAAGAGTAGTTTTTTATCTACGATGTTACGGGAGAAATTTTACTTTGCAAGTCCAATTTTTGTTCCAGTGGGCGGCATGTGTCATGTGCAAGTGTCGTGAATGTGTCAATATGGCACATGGGTAGTAGCACACAGCGCCACAGTAAAGGAAATGAATGTAAACAATCGATAAGATTGGTAGCTAAAAATCGAAGCAGCCAGCAAAGCTCAGGTACAAAATTAACATTCCGCACCTGAGAACAGAACAGTGTAGTATACATATGCTTACATGGCTCAACCGCCCGTCAAACGCGAGTAAATTCATGAGAGAACCTTTGGTGACTGTTCGAGGATTAAATATCTATTTGGTCTCATCTGACCAAAAAACATTATTCCAAATGTCTTCTGGGTTTGATAAAAGGCTATTTGCAAATTCTAATCGAGATTAACGATACGTTCGGTCATAAGAGGAATTCTTCTAGTTTTGCAGGATTGAAGTCCACATTCTCTCTACACATACATATGTTACAGTATAACGAGAAACCACTGTTCCAACAGCTTGTAATTTTTCTATCAATTCTTTTTGGGCAGCTTGGGAATTTTTTGAAGCAATTCTCACCAGTTTTTCATTGTTTGGGTCGAAATTTTCTTTAGAGCATCTGTTCAGAGTAGATTTTCAGTTAAATGATATGCCTTCCACTTCCGTATCATTAATCCCACTCTCGAAGGATGCCACTTAAACTGCTTTCCAGTGATCTTCTAGCCTTTACCACCTTAATGGACATCGATAATTTAATTTCAGATGTCTACACTGAGTTTTTTTGATCTCAGGCATTGTTGAAACACAGTAAATGACAACAGCACACTGCACTCGTTTTAATCGTGATTTCAATAACACTGATCAGATGTTCCAATATTTTAAAGGTTCTTAAAATTGACAAATAACATTCCTGATATGTAAAAAAATACTATATAATGCCCAAGTTTGACAAAGATATATGTGAAAAAAATATTTTACAGTATGATTTGAATACTTTTTAGAATGGTCATTTTATATTTATGTTATAAAATCCCTTACGAGAACTTTTTGAAAACTTTTCGAGTAGTAATATACTCGCCATGATGTAAGCTTTAAATTGTTACAATTTATAATTGTGATCATTGGCACATACAAAAGAAATATTAAAAAGTTTAACTTTTCAAGACTTATCGAATACTTATTCACCTAACTGTAAATGCGCTCGGCCTAACATGGTTTGCCCGTATAAATAGGATTCAAGCCTTAGATTAAGAAACCGAAGCGCCATGAATATACATTGTTTTTTAGCATACGTTCAATGAAATTAGAACCTTCCAACTGGTTTACTTTAGTATAACTATTTATATTTCATTGTAAATTTTTGTTTCAACTTCCTATAAGCACCTTTTTGCAAAGTTGGTTTGTCTGAAACTGATTTTTAAATGATGCAAAACACAATAAATTGCTACAAATGTATCGCTCCTTAAAATTTATTTGAGAAATTATGTAATGTCGAAGAAATTAGTTTTTCCGACGAAGTAAACATTTAAGGGAAAAAAATTTATAACTATGTTAGCAACTCACCAACATTTTTTACATCAGAGCAGCAATAAAACGACAACTAGGAAGAGATGCTACTCCGAAACTCGAATATCCAGCATACTGGTAGTACTACGCAAGCCTTCCAACTATATTAATCGGATAAAACACTTGTTGAAACCTATTTTTTCCAATTTTTCATCGCCTTTTTCATCTTTTCTGGATATTCGTTCACAAAATTGGAAAAGTAACTAATGCTAGAAAAATCAAACTGTTTTGGAATATAGAAAGGAAAATCTACTACCGTATACGGACTGCAATTGATGCTCTCTTGAAACTCTATAGAAGGATCGTTCCTGACATCACTAAGTCCTGTAACTAGTAGTCCTTCTCTATGCAGCCTGTGACCCAACTGCAGTGCAGCTGCCTGTGCCAGGCCTTTTCTGCGGTGGTTTTCTTTCGTGTGTGCCATGCCTACATCTGTACTGTGTTTGTATACAGAGTAAGAAACGAGTTCGTCCACTTTTGCTACGACTTTTTCATCGTATTTGGACGCATCCGCCGAATCAGACTTGCAAAATATAGCCTCCGAGGGAAACTTCTCTAGATACTTTAAGAAGCATTCTAATGTCTCTGTAGGACCTTCGGGCCACCTCCGATGTATCTCTTTTCCATAACTGGCATTCAGCGATCCAAAATAATATCCTTCAGGGAGCCTGCACATAAAAATATCAATAAAATGAACAAAGTCAATAAACATAGTGTCCAGAAAATAGTACTCAATGAGTAATTAAATGCACTACCTAAGAGAATCTTCGAACTAACTGAAGTTATCTTGCAAGTACGGTTCTGCTCGGGTTTCTGGCAAAAAAACAAGTTTAATTCGTAGGGATTTACATGTCTATGGGGATTTCAGGTAAACTTTTTTTGTATCAAGCTAAAACTGAGAAGTATAATACATATATGATTTACTTTCCAGCCTACCACTTCACTATGTTTTTGTCTCCAGCTATTTTAGAGCTGATGCGTCGGCATCATTGATTATTTTAGTACATTTATCTAGTTAAAATGTGAATAAAGCCATCCAACCACAAAAAAATTTATGTGCGAGAAGTTCTCACTTACAAAACAGAGCTGCAATGAACTTGTAGCACATCGAAGGCAGCAACAAACAAACGAATTATATTTTAAACTAAGAGGGGCAGGGCGAAAGAATCCTACTGATGTCTGCTCGTGTCATTCTTGGCTACAAATTATAGATACTTTGACCATTTGATGTGTGGACCATTTAACACCATTAAACACTACATAAACATCTTGTTTTTACATAGATACTGACTCGGATAAGAAATGTGTTACATTTTCGAGTTCCAAAAAAGTACAGATCGTTGGTGCTCGAGGACCAGGTGTACGTTTAACAAAAAAATACAAATGATTGAATGTGTCAAAGCGATAGAGCAGCTCGCACAAAAACTCTGATAAGGAGGAATCGTACGTAAATCAAAGTAACTGACAGCGACCACCAAAGTACGTAACGAATTATGTGCAATATTCATAGAACTTGTACGGAAAAGATGATATCCGTTCTCAATACACAATAGCGTTTTGACACCCACGAAATGAAGAAGACGCAGTTAGGTGAATGTTCTCACCAATGGTCTCACAGATCGTTCATTTGACGAATAGAAGTCCCACGAGCCATTGCTTACTTCGTTGTGCATAAACTACCGTATTTATGAATGGCGAACATAGGAAGATTCCAAAAAATGTGTAGGTTTCTGCTAGTCAAGAATGGTGGTAAGGTGATTATTTAGGCTGTTGTATAGTGTCATTTAGTTTGACATTATAAGTATTACCCCCTATGGCTTCTCCGAAATGCTGTAAATTAAAATATTTTAGCAAATATGCAACTACAGGGTGTCTGAAAAAAATGTACTCACCCTTTAACTGTCGCTAACATGCTGTCTTCTTTGTGTTGCACGTGTGAGGTTCGAACTTTTGCGAACATGATTAAATGTGATTAAAGAATCATGTTCCCAAAGGTTCGAACCTCACACCTGCAACACAAAGAAGACAGCATGTTAGCCACGGTTAAAGAGTGAGTACATTTTTTTGAGACACCCTGTATATTTATTCATTAATGAAATGTCGGCCATTGTTTTTGTGTGTATACGTATATATATATATATATATATATATATATATATATATATATATATATATATATATATATATATATATAATATATATATAATATATATAATATATATAATATATATATAATATATATATATATATATATATATTATATATATAAATATATATATATATATATATTTATATATATTATACTGATGAATTTTTTACAATGTCGTATTACTCTAAAAGTCTGCAAGTGAAATCTTGTCACCGTCATCACTGATGCAATTGAATATTTTAACACAACAATGAAAAACTGGAACCTCTATGGTCAGACATTTTAGGAATCCATTCCGCACCGAATTAAAACTCTTAAAAAACAATAGCCGACACTTCATTAATGAAAAAATATATTTGTAATAGACTTTCATTTTCTTTAGTAAAATATGTCATACGTACGTACTCGGGTACTGGTGGAATATTTTCCGGAGTGAGAACATAAACGAAACTAGGAAAAGAAGCGAAGAGACGAAGATTGCCTCCTGACAGCTTCAGCATGATGGCGTCCAACTGCACATACGCAGCAATGTAATTGCATCCAATAATTGATACCAATAACATCTTGAAATTAATCAATTTTGTCAAAATCAGTGATAACGTGTATCTCTTTCATTCATAATTCGTCAAAAAATTATCGTTTCAATAATTATAATATATTAATAATTATAATATATTGAATTGTCGTCCAAGTCTTCATAATTATTTAACTCCTCTATTAGTGTCTCCGTATAATATTACAGTTTTATTTAAGAATTGTTAACATAGGCTACATAGCTAAATCGATAATAGTGAAGAAATAGGCATTCATGAATTTATGAACTGTTCGTAAGCGACCGGGGACTCGCGGGTGCGGGGCTAGCGGTAGCGGAACTAGCCGCAGCGAGACTTGCGGCAGCGGGACTTGCGGTAGCGGGACATGAGGCAGCCGGACATGCGGCTGTGGCACTTGCAGCAGCGGGACATGCGGCAGCAGGACATGCAGAAGCGCGACTTGTGGCAACGGGGCTTGCTTCAAATTATTACATAGTTGGAGAAATACATGTTAGAAAGACATGTAGCGTAGGACCTGTCTGTGCAATACAATAATTATTGTTAAGAATGCACAGTGTCTAAAATCTATAGCGATACGTGCTCTTTCTCTCTACATGGTTACACCATAAATATGTAATAATTACGGGCATTAATTGAATTCTTACGAGGTGAATGTATTACAAGGACATTTTACGTTAACTGAATTGCAATGAATTATTCATAACGAGCGAGACGTCGCAAATTGGAGGAATCCAAACCCCCTGACATGAATGATATATGATGTATTAATTAGGCCAACGCATAAAAGGAATAAACACAATTAATAAACTTAATATTTACTGGAAAAACACACGTAAAGACACGTAAAATTGTTACGAAATCAATATCATCTATCTCTTCAAATCACCCAATCCCCTTCACAATAATTATTTAGATCATACAATACCGAATGGTTGCGGAATTGAAACACTGTTCCATCTAACGACACATCCTAAATACACGCAAACATATTAAAATTCACTGAAAATCACTCCAAACCTATCACTTAATATCACTCTTAATACTTAACCAAATACACTTCCATGAATTAATAATCACTGCGGTCCCATTCACCGATTTCACTGACAAAATTATTCAGTTCACTCTGGACTAATGCTGCGAAGACTTGCGCTGCACGAACATACCGCACTTAGGAAACACACACTCGGTAAAGCCCTACGCGGGGCGCTGGCCCATCCTATTGTTTACACTATATATTTATATGCTTCTCCCGCTGGTTCCCAACCTCCACTGGTTTAAAGGGCACAAGTTAAAATTGTATCAACTAATATTTCTCCTTGGTTCCCGTTGTCGATATTCCAAAGCAATCACGTAGACATCAAATCCAACTGGACGCTGAAATCCCAAGCCTCTCTGAGTTATTTATTGGCGAGGCCTTACCAAGTTTAGATGAACTTTTCAATGATCCAGTTACTCCACGAAGTAGTAGTCGTAGTAGTGATAGTAGAAATAGTAGTTGAAGACGTAGTGGTAGTCACTTTAGTAATACTAATAGTTAGTGGTTTTTGTTGTTGTTGTAAACTTGGTAGTACTAGTAGTTATTGTAGATTGGTAGTACTAGTGGTTATTGTAGATCGGCAGCACTAGAAGTTATTGTAGAACCCGATCCCTCCCTAAAATGAGAAAAAAATCCTCCGTAAGTGCATGCCTTGATAGAGGTGCCCTACTACGTTTATGCTGTTTGCTGGCATATTATTTTTGTTTCCTATCCCAGAAATACTCTTACCTCCCTCCGTGTGATATTCCGTCTTTTGCTTCCTTGAAGTCTGTTGCCTGGCCCCCAGATCGTAGATGCCCTCTGCAGAATCGTCGTCGCTTCTAGCACTGTTGCTCACCCGATCAACGCCTTACTCTTTTAACTCTCTTGATTTGTCGACTGCTGCTTATACAGTTCGTTGGTGTTTTCTAGATATACACCTCCTGACTTTTAGCTCCTCCTTTCGTACTTGGTCTTGCTTTAAAGGTGTACTGTGTTCATTTTACCGTTGGCTTCTTATCCGATGCTTCTCATGGTTTCGAGGCGATTGTTGAATATATTTCAACTGGTAGGCGTTCAGAACTGCTTACACTGCATAATTGCGTACTGTGTTATTTGTATTTTTGTGGGCGTGACGGTTGGGCTTTAATGGCCCTGTGGCTAAATTGCTTGCACTCCCCACGCACCCAATCACCTCCACACATTCTTACCCTTTATTACATCAACCACCACATCACTACTAACATCACAAATCTATGCCGCATGGAGTTACTCCAAATACTAATTGTGGCGATTTATAAATAAATTATTTCTATTACTTGTTAATTAATGGCTTTATAACGCATAATTTTTTTTCTCAAAATAATACGTAGATCTTAGTTTCAAATGCATGGTTTTTCTGCATGCTGCTTCTTTTTCCGTTATTTTTCATCGATATTTGTATAAGACATTCTTGAAAGATGAAAAGAAAACATGACATGAGCGCCTTCTGAGGGCGCTAAATCTCCACATGAAATAATTAAAAGTTTTCCATTATTTATTTCAATGCAAACGAAAGAAATTAGAGTAAACAAACAGAAAGATTAAACATGTTTATTTTAATAGTCAGAAAAATGAATAATGACAGCGGTCTATCGTATTCTGGCCGATCAACCATAAAATATTACACCCTATTGAACGGATTAATCATATTTCTAACTGCTGAATAGTTAGGTACAACACTGTAGAATCAAAACTCAATGAAAACTTTCACATTGAAAATACAAGCATTTCCCAATCGCTGACCTCACTTTATCTTGAAATGACAGCAACCTTAGCACTTACCATTTGCACTGGAGATTTGACACTGATGCCGAGAATATGAAAAGTTAAACTCGCGAATAACAACCTACAGACAATGCCTGCTATATTCTTTCCATTACAGTTTCAATTAAACTTAGTCGCATTTCCTGCAAGTGATTGCTTCTCCGATCCACGACGCGGCATGTATCTCTGCTCTATGAGCAGGGATTGTTGCAATGCTGCAACAATGCACAAATGAGAATTTCCCAACGTACCCGTTTCAGTGCATGTGTAAGATCGGCTGCCCTCCGTTAGCATGATTGTTTCAATTTAATCGATTGTTCACATTCCTTTCCTTAACTGCGGCGTTGCGTGCTACTACTCTTGTGTCGTGACACATTCCCGACACATGCACATGACACATACACACGTGTCTCACGACAAATGATTACATCTCACGAGTAAAATTATTAATTCGATTTTAAATCCCCTCAATCAGAAAAACGAGGAACCTCCAAACGTGCAATATGAATTATGTATGCATTCTGAAAGCACTGCAAAGTCATAACGAAGATATGTCAAATGCATAATGAGAAGAAATTTACGAGTAGCTTTCATTTTAAACCTCTCTCATACACCCAGCTCAAAAACACCTTATAAAATTTGAAAAATATTTACTCAAATCATGTAGTCCTCTTATAAATTTAACTAACAGTGACATGCAAAAGTATTCAATACATCGAATTATTTGAAAATCTCAAATTCTAATCAATAGTATTAGCTCATATGGACATGAATTATTCATTTCAACCAAGGACTACTATTATAGTAGTCCTTGATTTCAACGTAAAAAGTAAGTTCTCAAGAGGATACTAAGTATCATTGTTTTTATTATTTGTTGAGAAAAATATAACAAGTGCTAACGCAAATGTATTCAATACCCTCTACAACATATAACACTTCATTTATATAGCACTTCATGTGACGTGAATCTTAATATGAGTTACTTTCATGTTGATGTAAAAACATTTCACGCATTGACATACGTGCTTTGTCATTCCTTCATTTGAACCGGTAACCTCCATCGTGAACATTTAAACTTTAAAGCAACAGGCCGTGTAATTTTCGATTAGTTAGAAATGGTTAAATCAAAAGAGTTATCTAATGACATTTGGAAACGAATAGTGAACCTGTACAAAGAAGGAAAAGGATACAGATAGATATCCCAGGCTTTGAAAGTTAATATAAACGCGGTTGGGAGTGTGATCAGAAAGTGGAGGAAGACCGATTCTGTAACCAATGTGTTTAGGAGCGGCAGTCCGAGGAAGATCAATAGTGCAGCAGAAAGGTTAGTTATCAGAAAATTGAAAAAAAAAAACATTTGTAACTCAACGAGATTAGAGAAGATCTGGCGAGGGCTGCAGTAACTCAACAGAGACACCATCAGTCGAACTTGTCACCGGAGTAGCATTAACCCGAGGTCACCAAGAAAAACTCCTTTACTGAAGAAGAAACATGTTTCTAACTGTTTAAAATTTGCAAACGAGTATTTAGAGAAGCCAGACATATTTTAGGATTCTGTTGTGTGATCTAATGAAACGAAGATAGAAATTTTCGGACACCACACTAGAGGCAATGTTTGAAGGAAAAATGGTGAAGCCTATGCTGCAAGAAACACTATCCCAACTGTTAAATTTGGAGGGGATAGTGTTATGGTTTGGAGATGCTTCTCTTCAAGTGAAACTGGAGAATTGAAGGCAATTAAAAATAGGAATGAATGCTATCATGTACAGAGATATTCCCAACAAAACACTTTTCAAGTCTGTCAATTTTTTCTGATTTGAAGGTGATTAGGTTTTTCAGCAAGGCAACGATCCAAAACACACAGCAAAACTAATGAAAAAATAGTTTGATGACAACAAAATTGATGTTATGAAGTAGCCCAGCCAGTCATCTGACCCAAATTCGATCGAGAATTTGTGGAGGATTCTTAAAATTAATGTCCACGAAAGGAATCCTTAGAATATCAAAGATCTAAAAGATTTCTGCACTGATCACCAGCTTGGTCGACTATCACCAGC
>VCRD01001518.1:68826-86922 GCA_006783055.1 Trinorchestia longiramus | reverse complement strand
ATGCTGTAAAACACAACAAAGGAGATGCAACTAAATATTAAATGCATGTATTGAATACTTTTGCGTCAGCACTTTTTAAATTTGTTTCAAGTAAAAAAACGCAATGATTCTTAGTATCCTAATTGATAATTGATTCTTATCCTAATTCAGCTAATATTATTGATTATAATTTGAAATTTTCACAATAATGAGATGTATTGAAAAGTTTTGCGTATCACTGTATGTGTTGGATCTTGGAGGCATCCGCAAATATAATTTGAGCGACGTTCTCCACCAGTGAGAGGGTAAAAGAGGGAAGTGCGATTGTTGATGCATATGGATGACCTGCAATTGAGAAATTCGCCTGTGTTCAACACAACTGTCGTGTAATGGTGTAGTGCAAGATGAATGTAACTCACGTTTCAAGAGGTTACAAATTGTGACGGCATCTGTGAAGCGGTAGTAAAGTATTTTGTGTACAATTAGAAATGAATGTCCAGAAAAGTAACTGAACGATAGCTCAGTTTCTAATAGAAAGACATCTAGATTTTCATGTTTCGTTCTCATTTTATTTTATGTTAGAACGCTTAGTACTAGCTAGATATCGAGACTCGGGATCGTTCCGAACCGTTGTATTTGAATTATTTACCCAGTTTGTATGAAACTCATGCCTGGATTCGCTGCACAAAATGATGCTATACTATTTTTTCCTCCGCAGACTAAGAGCATTATTGGTGCAACAATTTGACACTGTTCATATTGTTAAGCATGTATTGCAGCATCATAACATGCGTGATTTGGTTTCCTTAACATCGAAGCAAAATAGTATAACATTTTGATGTAGGCCTGTAGTTTAAATTTATTGCAATGAGCAAAGTACTTATGAGCTCTCTTTATCCCGAACCACATTTGAAATTGACAGTATATTGCTGTCATTGTGCTATTTATCCACCCATGGTATGCTCTCGCCGTGTGCGTAAACACAATTCCTATCGATATTGCCCAGACGTATTCAGATGCCTCTTCAATTATTTTTCAATAGCATCAAAAAAGTATCTTTAGATATTATCCCCTCCGAAAAACAATACAAATTTAGAACCAAAGCTGAGTTTAAGATTGTATGTATCCGCAGGGAGCCTAAACTAGTCAATACTAGCAACATGATGTACGGAAACAGAATACAGTAACAATCTTTGGACCTGCGTCCTGTTATTTATGGGTATAAATCGTACACAAACACATTAATCTTAATTGCTTGAGACAACTTTTCAAATTGTATCAATCTCATAACCTTAAATCGATCACGAAAGGGTATTCAATATTTGTTCATTTTCGCTCTAAACATTTGTTCGTTCTATTCCTCTTCACACTCATCTTCAAGGGTCATAAATGTACTAAAGTGCTTTCAAACCACATAAGGCTACTCGATTCATAATAAACTTGAGTATGACTGACTTCATACCTCTACTGATTAGCATTTCCAATGCCACGTACTCCCTACTAGCACACTGTGTACATACACTAGTGACATTAAGGAACAGGTGGTCTCACAATCGAGGCTCAACTGCCAACTCGCTTGACACGGCAACACACGCTCAGCCCGATGAATTACTAAGCGCACTGCGCATACGAAAGTTCAAAAACGTTGGCATTTGGGTCACCAATTACTAACACGCCCGATAAAGCCTAGCACTGTGTTCATTGACTTTTAAATAAATAATTGCAATGCGTATAATACGTCAGAATGGATATCTTTCTTTAAATACGCATGTAATCTATACTTCATTCTATTCAAACGCATACAATATAATTTCTTCCACATTCATCTTCTAGCTTCATTCCCATATTCATTTTAAATCTCAATGCAATAACACTGGTCTACATGATTTTTGCGTCACGAGTACCAATAGTTGTACTTAATGCAGATTTTTATCATGTTTTCAAATGTGTATTCGGAATTTCTCCATCACCCACAGTTTTTTTTATATTTCGAACTCAATTTTTTTAAATAAACATTTTTTTCGTCCATCTATCTATCCATTGTAAATTGACAACTCCTAGGACATTATCAATGTGATGGGACCAAATGAACTTACTCAGGTGCAGGTTTAGATATGTATAGACATGTTCAGTCATGCACAAAGATGATGTGTTGTAGTAGGCATTCATCAGAACGATGCCAGTTGTACAGTAGCAGTGAACGAGTGAACACGTCATCGTGAGTGCTTTGTGTATCTGAATTATTGTGTATTACATTTTTACTAATTAATTTGAATTAGGCATTGGTTACAAAATACCTAGAGTTTGTTTAAATCATCCTAATAATTTTTGCTATATATGTAGCGAAGTCACACTCAAGTCCCAAAGGCGGAACCTTACTCCATTAGTGAAAAAGTGTTATGAACTTTATTTTGAATGCAAAGTGGGGACCAAACAAGGACCTGTACCCCACATATCTGTTGTTTATCGTGTTCTAGACTTCTCACTGCATGGAAGAATGGCACACGCCACATGCCATTCGCCATCCCTATGATTTGGAGGGAACCCAAAGATCACTCCTCTGACTGTTATTTCTGTCTAACAAAGATTAAAGGGATTACATCGAAATCAAAACATACAGTGGTGTACCCTAACTTACAATCTGCAATAAGACCAGTTCCACGCTGCGAAGAATTGCCCATACCAAAGCCTCCAGAACACGTAACATTAGATGAAGAGAGCTCAGATTCTGATGAAAGTGAGGAAGAAAAAGAAACACATATTGGTGATACAACGTTTGAACAAAATTGTTCATTTGAGCCTCATTTATTGACTCAAGAAGATCTTAACAATCTCGTACGTGACTTAAAGTTATCCAAAAACCAGTCTGAACAGCTTGGTTCCCGGTTAAAAGGATGGAATCTTCTTCAGAAGAATACAATGATATGTTCTTATCGTAATCGTCATTCGCAATTTAAAAACTATTTTTCTGAAGAAAATGGCTTAGTGTTTTGTAACGACATTCCTTCACTTATGGAGACATTTGGTATTGTACATAACCCCACAGATTGGCGTTTGTTCATTGATGCTTCTAAAAATAGTTTAAAAGCAGTGCTTCTGCATAATGGCAATAAACTCCCATCTGTTCCTGTAGCTCACTCCGCTGGTATGAAAGAAACATATGAAAACTTTAAATTTATATGGGAAAAGCTTCAATATGCAGTGCATGAATGGAATGTTTGTAGAGATTTGAAGGTAATTGCACTTATTCCTGGTCTGCAGCTTGGTTACACAAAGTACTGTTGTTTTTTGTGTCACTGGGATAGTAGGGACAAAAAAACCATTACATTATAAAAGAATGGCCTAAACGCAAATCATTCATTCCTGGACAGAAAAATGTGAAACATGACGCATTGTGTAATCCTAAAACTGTGTATCTACCTCCGTTACATATCAAACTAGGATTAATGAAGAATTTCGTGAAAGGCATGGACAATACCACTCCTGGTTTCATGTACTTAAAACAAAAGTTTCCTAAAATTAGTGAAGCAAAAATTAAAGAAGGAATATTTGTGGGCCCACAAATATGATCACTAATGCATGATGAAAAGTTTGAGAAAGTATTGAATCCACTAGAGAAAGCAGCTTGACATGCATTTAAAAAAGTTACTCACAGTTTTTTGGGAAATCGAAAGGCGGAAAATTACCGTGATATTGTCAACGATCTTATAACATCTTAGAAACATTTGGGTTGTAATATGTCTTTAAAAGTACACTTCCTGCACTCGCACATAGATTTCTTCCCTGAAAATCTCGGCGCAGTGAGCGATGAGCACGACGAACGCTTTCATCAGGAGATTGCAGCTATTGAAAAAAGGTATCAAGGCAAATGGAATTCTAATATGCTGGCCGATTAATGTTGGACCATCAAGAGGGATGCTCCACAGGCGACATACAACAGAAAATGTTCATTTCCTACTTTCTAGGTGAGACATAATGTTTAAATATTGTGTAGTTAAGAATTTAGATAATATTAAAAACTTCGAAACTATAAATACCTGTCTCTTGGAAGCCTTGCGTGATGATGAAAAACCGATATCATATTTGGATTCAGGAGAAAAATTATTATCCGAATCACATATTTTTCTCTCTAAGACAGAAAAAAAATTTCATTTTTGTTCCTCAGTGTAATTAACGCGAACCACTTTTCGCTTATCAAAATCCTACCTCACTGACTTATATTTTCTCAAGCTCATTCACCAGACCCAATCAATACGCACATCATGCTCCTTTATTATACGTGCTTAGGCTTGTCTTTTCGTTTCCCGTCTGCCTTTTCCCTTTTATTATCCGCTCTTCTCGGCGCACTCTGAATAAAACACTGATTCTTCCCATGCAAATGCATCGTAAGGAAGAATTTATTCCTAGTGCCGCTATATTACTGCTCCCGTAATTTAATTTTTTTACCGTTGCTATCGGACTGGTTATCATGAGGCGATTGAGCAAACTCAGCATCTGCAACGTGCAATCTAATCTCTTATGCTTCTCCGATCAAAAAGTATTGCAGCCTCAATTACTCCTTATGGGCTTGCAGAATACAAAAACCACGGCGCATCGCATAGAGACCGATAGATTCATTTTTTGCAGACTAGTAAAACTAGTAACACAGCGACTGGCAAAACTTTTAACCAGATATGTTTTTCGGTCCTAATTTTTTCAAAGTAAAATTTCTAAGCACTAACCGAGTTAATCACCCGACATAAATCAAATCGAACACCTTTGGGAAAGCGTTGGAAGGAAAGTCGAGACTGAAGCATTCCTCCAAAGCAAAACTCCTTCAGGATTTTCAATCGCAGTGGGCAAAAATTCTTAATTCCACTTTAGAAATTCATGTTGATGTCATGCCCGAGATGTGCACTGGTCATCATAGCAAAAGAATATGCAAATGAATGTCAAATATTGTTGTATTTGGTAACATTAAGACGAATTGCTTAAATAAAATTTTAGACAAACTGAATCGTCTTAAAACTTTGACTCAAGAAGTATTCAAAATCTTCGTATTATTTTAAAATCATTCACTTATCTAAATTGTTAAATGTTGCATCTTCCAAACTAATAAGAGGGGCGTAAATTACAAATTTACTTCTATCAGGAAATTTGCTTCCACAATAAATTAGGCCCTTAAGTTTAATTCCTCGAAGTCTGGTACGCAGGGGTTGAACCGACTATTTCCTCAAACTTCCACGTCATCACACATGTCATTACGAACTTTTCTACCACACATTTTCTACCGCACATCACAACGTGAGCAGTCGCTGGAAGCATGAACACGAGTCTCAAAATGTTAGCATGAAGAATATAAAAACATTGTATATATCATGTATACCTGAATGTAACAACGTTTATTTCTTTCTTTCAAGAGACATTAAGAGTGTCCATTATAAAGAGAAAAATACAGTTTACCTAGAAGAAGTGAAGGTAAAGTGAAAATAGTATCAAATTTAATATTAAACACCATGCATCCAGCTAGACATCCCTATATTGAATCATAAGAACATTAAATCACTCCATAATACCATTTTCCGTGCGATGAAGTAGCGTGCATACCTTGGGTCGTAGATGCCAAGGCATTTGACGGATCAAGATTGGCTGATGCCAGCCTCCAATTGGTAAGGACTGCAGCATCTCGCATACAGCATCATCTGACAGATGACGCTCGTTCCAGTAGATAGTGAACATGCATACTTCCTTCTGTGAAACAAAATTAAAATTTGACGTATGAAAATATTACAGCAAGACGTTCGTTGTCAATGCCTCATTTTAGCCATCGTACTCGTATGGATGAGACATTTCAGATACCTGAAATTTGATTTTCAATTAATATATTTTATTTTTCACTTATCAGCTGCGAATATTGAACGCTGGGTCCTCACCGTAGAGCAAGTGGGGCTGATGATGGCCAGGTGATGGCGGTCTGCCGCCCTGGCCGGGGCGTACAGAGATGCGCGCAGGATGCCCAGGTAGTCGTACTTGAGGTGGCTGCGCAGCATCGCCTCGATCTTAGCGGAGATATGAAAGTTAAATGAATAGTAAATTATATCATTGTTTCCGCTTGGCCAACTTAGCGAACAAGGTGACGAAATGGTACGCTATGGTAAAATTATAACATTAAGCAATATTTGACAAAAATAACTGAATAAATTTTACAAATTACAAGATATAATTATAAATCTTGGTATCGAGACGCCCTGTACACTAGTTTGAGTAATGTATTTCAAACCGCTACTACAAGCATTCCAATTACATTAGCCTAAATCCTTGGACCTGGATTGATGTATGTTTCCTCGGGGAATAATTCAAGTGGAAAGTCATAAACTCTGAACAGGAAATGAAGAATACGAGTTAATATATAACCCCCCCTGTAGGACTGATGAGTAAAATTATCCTTTATTTTTGAGAAAATCTGCGAGATGCAAGAGAACGAATGCAAGAGAATTAAGTAGAAAAATACAATTTTCACTGTAGTGGACACCAGCTCGAAATTCGTCCAAAGATGACAGAGTAGCGCTGTTGCTAGCTGAACTAATCCGCTAGATATATATTACTAGAATAAATTGTGGTTGGCAAAACGTCCTAAGTCATATACACATCATCAACGTCAATTAGGAAAAAATAAACTAAACAAAACACTTTTTTGCTTCATTTTAGGAATAACAATAAAACCTTTGAAAATGTTAAAGAAAATAATTTGGTATAAGCAGGTAATGACGACCTATTTTCCATATAAGTCATTTTATGAAAAACCATCAAGATTTAGTTCGGAACATCAACAAGCTAAAAAATACGAACACTCCAGGAGCATATTTAAAACGCAGTAACAAGTAGACAACAAACGAGTTTGTGACCAGGGCTCCAACAAAACTAGTGTAAGAAGTAAATCATAGATATGACTAAATATCAAAAGCAAAATTACCATCAAGTTAGTGGAGACTAATATTTCATCTTAAATTCCTACTATGTTATTAGCGCATTTCGTGAATGTTAATGGACCCACGAAACAAATACAAAATTTCTACAAATGCAAAGCAATACACGATATACTTGCACACATCACCAATTTACTCCGTTAGTTAACGAGTTAACTTTTCTACATTAGAAAATTTGTCCTAGTATTGAAGCCAGATAAAGGTTGAAAGAATATGTGGTATTTTAATAATTGATTGGAACAAATACGGAACAGAACCCCCACTCACCTGGTACAAGTGCGGAACAGGACCCCCACTCACCTGGTGCGAGTGCGGACAGGACCGCCACTCACCTGGGATGAGTGCTGAACAGGACCCCCACTCACCTGGTACGAGTGCGGACGGAACTCACACAGAGCGTCAGCGAACTGCTGGTACTCCTCAGGAGGCACCACAGTGAGGGATCGTGCAGAGCAAAGTTGTGACGTTTTTGTTGAGGTGAGTGCACCAACACGTGAACCATAACTCGTGTTTGATGTAGTACCACCCCATCTAATTTTTGCATTTAAATGCATAAAACTACGTTCGATATGAAATAATCGCATTATTTTTTCAAAAGGTTAAATATCATACTGAAAAATAAAATCATAGACCAGTTGAACCTTAATTCTGCAGAAATACAGTTTTAGAGAAGCCTCAAGCTACACACTAAGTGCATTAGAAATAAATATGCAATTATATAGTTGGAGAGAAAAAGACTTAATAGTCCCTTTGAAAGCCAAGAAAACCGTTTCAGCACCTATAAAAGGACACTTTGAATTTAAAGTTCTTGCCCATGGCTTAGTGGACGCACCATCTGTCTTTAACACGTTTGTTGTGATTGCCTGATTGGTGTAAAACTTCACTTTGTACGTATAATCACTAAAAGACTTGGAAAAAATTACAGAACCTAACCTAAGTGACCCACCGGTGGGTCGCATTGCAACAAACGTGTTAACCTACTAATGTCTTGCGTCCTATCCGAAGGTTTAGGTTTTATCGCTTTGGTATACTTCGACGATATCGTGATTTTTTCTAAAAATGCAAACGTCCATTTCGAACACCTAGAGCAAGTTTTGTACCGAATAAAAAATGCAGGACTGAAAATTAAGTTGTCATAATCCATATTACTTAAAAAGGAATTGAAGTTTCTTGGTCATTCGATCTCTTAAAATGGAATCCGCAAAGACGAAAGCAAGGAACAAACCATTCGAGAATACCCTACTCCGACCACTAAGGATGAAATTAGACGCTTCCTTGGAGTCGTCAATTATTACTGTCAATTCGTCGAAGGCCTTGCTCGTATCGCAGCACCGCTAACCGACATACTCAAAAGTGACTTGAAATTCGCCTGGAACACCAAATATGAAGGTGCATTCAAAAAATTCTGAGTGCCTCCGTAGTAAACTTGCGTTTGTATACTTAGATTTTGATCAGCTGTTTATTATTTCTACCAACCCTTCTGGTCATGGCATACGAGCAGCTCTCGCACAGCAAAACGGAAATCGATTATTACGGTTTAGTTTCGCATCAAAAACTCTCGGTAAGACCGAACGAAACTTCAGTACCAGGAAACGAGAAGCTCTCGCCGTAGTTTGTGCAATGAACTATGTTAAGTACATAGTAATAGGATTTGTGGTTACAATCCTGACGGACCATCAACCGCTAACCTCTTTGTTCAGAAGTAAGTTGCCAGAAGACGTAACGCTAGCTCGGTGGTGTGTTCAAGTACTGTACAGCAGTTTCGCCCTAAAATCCAATACATAGCTGGTAAACTCAATAAATTAGTCGATGAACTTTCTCGTCTTCCTTATCATGCGAGTAAGGAAATGCCTCAGAAGAGTCAGATAGTAATTTTGAAGGATGCTTGTTCAATGATCCCCACTCGGGCGACCTTCTATTAGCAAAGAACGAATTATAGGGAACCTATCCGTGGACGCCCGATAGTCTTTCGGTGACTCAGAATCAAGATGAACACTTCGGTAGGATAAAAAACTCTACATGTGAAAGAAATATGCAATTAATAGTTGGAGAGAAAAATACTTAATAGTCCCTTTGAAAGCCAAGAAAACCGATTATATCAATGCAGCATGTCTTGCATAGACCAACTCGTTACTTGTGCAGGGGTGTATAACTACGACGATTATTGTAAGGTGCTAAAAGTACGTTTCGACCACGGACGAGAAGAATTGAAACGCATGTTAGACAACTATGTGAACTCGAACCCCGTACGTCGCAGTATGCGAAACAAAAGAAAAATCGCGATGATGCCCTCCTATCCCGTTATTTTATGGAAAACGAGATTCTGTTTTTCAAACAACTCACGGACAGTCTATATCGTACAAATGTCTTCATTAATATTTGCGTTCCAAAAATCTTCATTCATGACGTAATAAAATTGTATCACGAACCTGTCAATGTCTCACAGTGTGGTGCTGATCGTACATTGCTGAAGCTCCAAAGGCATTTCCACTTTCCCGGAGAAATGCGTTCAGCAACTAATGCTGTAAAAGCATGTGAGGTGTGCTGACGATGCAATAGCCGGATAACGAAGTGAACGGTAGTACGCAAGTACCTCTTACCAAGTAATCCTTGGGATGTAGCAAGTATGGATTTATTAGATCCATTTCCAGTAACTTCCAACGGTAACACGTACGTCCTGTGCGTCACTGACTACCTAACGCGCTTTAGTGTAATAGTTCCCATACGTGACAGGAAGGCCTATACGATCGCCGAGGCCTTACGAGTACATCTATTTCGGTCGCTTTTGTTATCCTAGAAATTTAATTTCAGATAATGCGGCTGAATTTACCGGTGAAGTGGTAAAAGGCTTGTGCGAACATTATAATATACGGAAGCGTGAGACAGCAGCGTACTATCTTCAATTTAATGGCCTCGTAGAGAGAGTGAATGCAAAAATCGTGCTTTGAGACGTTACGTGAACGAGCAGTCTGACAAATGGGATGTGCTGATCCCAGAAATAATGTCGTCAAGAAATACGTGCTTCAACGCATCGATTGGTGATAATGCACATTTCGCTTTGTTTGCTCGGGATAAAAATCCGTCTTGCATAGACCAACTCGTTACTTGTGCAGGGGTCTATAACTACGATGATTATTGTAAGGTGCTAAAAGTACGTTTCGACCACGGACGAGAAGAATTGAAGGGTGGACAGCACTAGTGGACTACTTGCATTTTTTCCCGTGGTAAATATAATATATTTTCCACGGGAAAAAATGCAAGTAGTCCACTCCCGTGCTGTCGCTAACACAGCACTGACAGAGGCGATTACGATCCAGTAGTTTACTATATGAAAGGTGGACAGCACTAGCGGACTACTTGCATTTTTTCCCGTGGGAAAAATGTAAGTAGTCCACTAGTGCTGTCCACCCTTCAATTGAAACGCATGTTAGACAAAAGTGTTGATGATTATATCAATGCAGCAAACAAAAAGACACGCAATAGAGAACTAATGTTGAATCAACGCTGTTACGTACATTATGTACCAAGCCCAGTGAGTGCAAGAAACTCGTTCCATTATTCGATGGTCCGTACATTGTCACGAAGAGAACGTATCATCATTACCATGAAAAAACATGCACAAACAGGAAAATAAAAACAGGCACACGTTGACAATATTGCATTTGCAGAGTAAGCTGGTGACCGCGTGACTGAGTGAGTAAAGATGCGACTAGCATATTATTTTGTAAAAAAATGCACAACACAAGCTCGAGCCAGCTTGTTTAGCAGCAGCTGCTCTTCGAAAACGCAAGCGTACGCAAACGTTGCCGTCATCGTTCAGGAAATGTCTTGAGAAGCATATTACGTTGTGCCAAGAATATTTATGTGTGAATGAAACAATTTTATTGTTTGTAGTTACGCTGCAGTGTTCCAATGTAGCACTATTCATGTTGTGTAAATCTATTGCCTTGTTAGGATGAGTTGTAAACTAATGTCAGTAGTTGTAAAACAATGTTATGACGATTAATATGCATTATTCTTGTTAAGCATATTACGATTTTGTATTTTATGCATATGCGCATGGTATACACTTTATATTGACATGATAATTTCTTGTTTGTTGATATGTTTCGTTTAAAGGCTTAATTGTGAATGGTTATTTATGCATCGTGTTCTGTACAGAAAATGGGTGTGTCTCTCTGGATGCTGGTCTCGTCAAGTATCGTAATCGGAGTTGGTCATTCTAAGACGTTGGAAAAGCTTCACGCTTACACTCTACACGACGGCCTCATCTCAGAAGACATGGTCCCGTTGCACAAGGTTGGAGGGAAGCTCCTCGTCCACCTGAACTTGACAATTGCTTCATATACTGAAAAAACTTGTTTTCAAGCATTTAATTGCAGCCTTATCCTGGTAGATTGCATTGGAATAAATGTACTCCAATACTCAAACGTTTAGCGCCTTTAACTCAAGTTTAAGTTAAAAGAAATCATGAACAAAAAACAAACAACTTTATTTCCAATCAAGTACACAGTACATAGACATTAGTACATTAGTTTTTCAAATTCTTAAGGTTAACATTCTTAGAGTAAGGATGATGGTGAGCTCCATGCGACGATCCTGGGATGTGTCCATGGGCGGGGAGTTGAGGGCTTACCGATAAGTGCGAGCTCACGGCGCGAAACGAGAAACAGCTCGTATTCATGGCTGGGTTTCGAACCCGCGGTCTGTCTGCCCGAAGCAGAGACCTGATACCTAACACAGGCCGCAGACCACTCGACCACGGTGGCTGCTTGAATCTGTTCGTTCATACTATGGAGCGTATGAACCCCTTTTATTTAAGTGGTTTCAACATTTCTGATGTAAGCGACCTAGAGAGGATTTGGAATTTTGTTCTCAATAAAATGCTTTCCCACCCGTCATCATAAATCAGCGATTAATGAAGCTGCTGCAGCATGGCAAGTGATGAGTGCCGGTATACCCTACCTTCCTCAATTGCCTAACAGGCGTCAATTTGCCACAGCCGCGCATGTCAGTAAGAAAACCAAACACTCATTGATTGATACATATAGCAATATCCTCCAAGTTATATAAGGTATAGCGACAATTCACGATGTCTCAGTACTGAACGAGAAATTCAATAATTTCTGTACAAAATTTGTAGAATCAACTTCGAAAATATTAATCCGTTCTAGCAAGCTTAAACACGTGATTGGTATTGTCTTGACGTCAAGGACTACTATAAACAGGACATGCACGGTTATATAGCGGACTACGCTAGCGGAGGCCAGTTACTTCTATGAGTTTTACGTGGCTCGGATTGTCATGACGTGGCTTCTCATTTCCACGACAATCCGATTATTTATTTTTCAGTCCTGACATTGCAAACAAGTGTCCACAAATTTATGAACGTCTCTCGTCATGTTAGGCCAATATGCAAATTCGAGCAATCTTTTCCATGTCTTGTTACGACCCTCATGCGCTCTTGCATTCCCATCGTGAGCCAGTGTGAGTGCTGCGTCTCTCAATGAGTCGGGCACTACGATCAGCTGTTTCGTCTTGTCCGGTTTCATATTTATTTTCCTGTTGTAAACAACGCCCTCCTCTGTACAAACGTTCGGGCTCAACGCTAGAGCTGGTACTGTGCATGTCTCCCCTTTCCTCTCAAGATACCTCAGAACAGGTTCCCATACTGCATCTTTGTCCTGCTCCTTCTTTACATTTTCTTTATTCATTTTTTGTTTCGCCTCTTCTACATTTGGTGGCTCAGTTAGGCCTGATGTGAACAGCGCTGTCCCTATGGTGTCGCTGTCCTCGGGGTCAGGAACGTTTCGCGCAGGTATCTGGCACGACGTTCAGAGCACCTGGCCGGTACACTACGCCATAATCGTACTGAGAGAGCGGTTGTTATACGGTTGTTTTTAGTCGCTTTGTTCTTGAACAAATATTTCAATGCTGTGTGATAAGTAATGATCACAAAATTGTTGCCATACAAATACGGTGCAAAATGATTCACTGCTGCTACGACTGCCAATCCTTCTCTTTCAGTGATAGAATACCTCCTTTCTGCATCATTGAATTTCTTGCTGAAATAATCGATTGGCTGCTCTTGATTCTCCACTTTCTGCTGCAGTACCGCCCCACAACCTTCATCTGAAGCGTCACAACTCAAGTGATATGTCTCATTTAGCACTGGTTTTCTCCGCACCACCGGTGCCTCCATTAGTCGTCGTTTTAGTTCCGTGAAAGCTTCTTGTTGCTCATCATTCCATTTGAACTTGGTACTTTTCTTCGTGAGTGCGTTTAGTGGAGCAGCTATCACAGTGAAGTCAGGTATGAACCTCCTGTAAAAGTTTGTTATGACTACAAATGATCGAACTTTTCGCAGGGTGCTGGGCCTTGGATAATTCCGAATTTTGTCTACGTTCTTCGGGTT
Organism: Trinorchestia longiramus; assembly: GCA_006783055.1. Lineage (NCBI taxonomy): Eukaryota > Metazoa > Arthropoda > Malacostraca > Amphipoda > Talitridae > Trinorchestia > Trinorchestia longiramus. The sequence continues at coordinate 73,563 of VCRD01001518.1, read as the reverse complement.
GGGCATTATTCCCTCACGACTGATACAGCGTCCCAGGTATTGCACCTGCCTCTGAGCGAACTTACACTTCTTAAGTCCTATTTGATGCCTGCCTCTTGAAATTGGTGTAGCACTTCCCGTAGATTCTCTAAGGGTCCACACTACAACCACAATCCAATTTAATCATGCTCAACCTATTGTCAGAACTAACGAAGGCTTTAGTCCATGTATCTGAAATGTCTCTCACGTTAGATAATGAAACTGCCATGTTCTCAAAATGAATAGTTCACTACATATTTTCAGAAACTCATTTACGTACCTTTATCAGTGAAGGTCAAAAGAAACTGGTGAGACTTACTTTCCCCATTCTAGCAGATAAACTGAAAATTGAACTCTCAAACGCTTTCCGTTTAATGGAATCAACTCCTGATGAAGGACATGCCTTCTACATTACCTTACCCTTCATTCGCTTCAGTGATGAGTTCATACTCAAGAAAATTATTCCTTTCCGTATGCGTGATGCATCTAAGCTAGTGATTCCCAAGAATCTTCCCCGTTACTTAACTTATGAAGCATACTTTTTCATTACAATGGAATCCCTATCAACTTGTGTTGATTTAGATGACATGATCATTTGCAATGAGCAAAGAATTAAACACAAGTTAGATATTGCGGATTACACGGTCGCTATCGTCAACAATCTTCCTCAGAGACTATCTCTTTGCAGTTATGCTGAAATTTGCTTAGATGAAAATACGTGTACTTACGCAGTGCCTGCTAATAATAGATGGTATTTGTTCTTCGATATCCCAAAACTGGTAACGATTGATTGTAGAGACTCAATGAAAAATAGGGTGTTAAAAATGGGGGCATAGTTATTGTCGGTCCTCCCTGTACTCTTCGTACTCAATATTCTATATTTCAAACAGTTATCTCAGTTACGTCCGAGTCTAAAAACGAGCAGATTAAAGCATTCTCCCTTATTCCAGTGAACTTTACCATAGTAAACTTTGCAGTTTCCAATGACACTCGTGCACTGTCAAACGCAATTTCTCGAAATATTGACGACTTCAGCAAGATTGAAACATTAAAAAATGAAACTAGCCTATGGTACTTCGATACACATACGATAGTGACAGGAAGTTCTTCCTTGTTAACATTCTTAGTGATTTTAATGTTGTTCGAAATGTACTGTCAAACTAAGCTTAGGAGACAAATAACTGCCTCACAAGCAGCCTCAGATGATACGCCGCAGAACCCCCTTCGACGGCCTGTCATCCGCACGTTTGTACACGGCAGGCAAACCTGCTGCCGAAACTCGAGTGCTTCCCAAAGCGAAGGTAGCCAATTTGATACCCAGTATCGCCGTCGTTCGCTAAAGATGGATATTCCAGCTGAAACTCAGAGAAGTTCGTAGGCAGCACAAGACTTCCTACAAATGGAAGTAGCGACTACTTAACAGCGTTGGTTATTCTTGTTTCTTGAATTGTAAACTGTTGTAACATGTTACAATTTATACATGTGTGAAGTAATGTAGCATGTTTAGAATATCTCCAGTAGTTAAATTAGGAATAGTTATATTAGTAATATTAATAATATATAGAATATTAGTAGGTTGTTACATAACCATGTACCGGGTGGGCCGAAAATAATTTAACTCACCTTTAAATAAAAATCTTGATTGTTTGACAACTCGTATCCTGCTTTGGGACATATCATCTAAAAGTCTGTTAATTTGACTTTGAAGATAAAGTTTTGTTATTGTTGTGTACTGTAAAATGGCTTCTAAGGGAGATGAACGAGTGGAGGTGTCTGCACTTGCACTTCTTCGTGCGGAAATCAAAGGGATTGACGTCGTAAGTCTGGTCGAAGTGTCCTGTACAACCATCTACGCGATCAGACGTGCTGGCAGTGATCAAAAGAATGTTGGAGATGGAGACAGCTTGCGAGATGCCATTCAAAGCAGTCCCTTGACGTCCATGCGCCAACACGCAAGGAGGCTTGGGGTTGTAGTGGCTACAGTTGAACGAGCAGTCACAAAGCTGGAAGGCAAGCCCCTTATCATTGTTGAGAGGCCGCTGCTCACGCCAGCCATCCGTACCAAGCATTTTGAACGCTCCCAGAGACTTTTGAATGATCTTAAGGGGACCAAGCGGGTTCATTTAGCCAAAATCTCAAAATTTTCACGAATGCGTATTTTTTACAGATAATGAAAGATAAACATCTTGCGTAGGTTCCGTAAAATTTTTGGGTTGTATGAGGACGGGAAAGGGGTGTGGGAGGGGTGGGAAGGGGCCCCATGTGGGGTAGGGAGGCGAAGAACGTTACCCGTGTACTGGAAGTCTTCGTGTTCCTGACCGAACCTAGCCTTCTCAGCAGATGCCTCCTCAACTCGACGCAGAACAAGAATGAGTCCATCCACAGCAAGCTCTGGCGGACGTGACTCACGACCAAGTTTGCCTGCGACTGTCTCAGCCCTTCAGCACAACCTGGGGAATGTCCGTAGACACGTCCTTGTGGCTCTTGGACTCATTTCATGAACTGCTATGAGGGCAAGAAAGAGGAAGGAAACGACTCCGGCGAAGGGATCACCAGCAAAGAAGAATAGGACCTCCCATGACGAACCTTCCTGCAGCTATAACCCCGGCGGATTCTAATCTTCACGACACTCCACGTCCAAAAACACCTCAACATTCCCACTCTGCAGTACTGAAGCGTCTCATGATCTATCAGTATCCTAACCCAGTTGATACATAGCACATGACTTCCTAGGGAGGACCCCGGAACCTTCAGGTTCCAAAAAATAAAATCATCAAACATAAATTGGCTCTCCTGAAAAACTTTGTTTTCGGTGGCGCCAAAGCCTACTCCTCCATCATTATTTGACGTAGAGACTCGTGTAAGAGCTCTTTAGAAAGGGCAGAAAGCCTTCTAGAGATTAACGTAAAGATATTTACCATATTATAATTAAATCAAAAGATATAGCCAATAAAATTAAGAAAAATGCAAAAAATTCAAAACCAAAAAAAAATTTAAAAGTTAAATATCTATGAAACAAAAAAAATTCAAAAATGTCTCTCCGTTATGCTATAGAGGGTTCTCATTTCTTTTTAAAGAGCTCTCACACGAGTCTCTACGTCAAGTTTTGAAGGAGGAATAGTCGACGGAAGTTTCCCCTAAAATTTCACGATATCTTTTTGTGACTCGTTTTCTATGCGTCAAATCAAAAACTGTCCATGAACAAAATCTTTTCTTTTTCTTTTCTACATAAGTACAAAGTTTCATAGCTTTACGATTAATAATACATAAATTAGCAATAAACCCGCCTGATCCCCTTAATTAAGTCTGCTCCGCCTGGTCGGATGATCATCTCCTCAGATGAGAAGACTTGAACAGTCGACCCGGTGAGAAACATTAAGCCCCACACTTTGAAGCCAAGGCCTGTCGCATACATCACCAGTTTGGTCGACTGGTGAGCGAATCTGCTTGCGAGTGGGAAGACCCGGGTTTGAATCCCGCTGCTTGATGCGGCTAGAAATACGGCATCGAACAACCGAATAATTATCGAAGTAATTATCCGACCCAAGAATGGGCCAGAAGGTTCGTTCCTATAGCCTCATTCTATTCTATTCTATACGCTACCCAAACATTGCCGCCCATAAAGCATTCGTTGACCGGGAGTGAATGCCCATGAACATTAACTACGTTATCAAGACCTGCAAAACTCACAGGTGCCGTCTCAAGGCCATCATCGCTGTGGATTGCGGTTATATTGAATCAAATTAAAGATTAGACCGGTATTTTTATTGCCTGAAAATTTTGCTCACTTTGGTCTAAGAGTTTATGAGGTACCTAAGGCAGAATTTAGATTTAGGGTTTTTTCAGTTTGTTTCGGCCCACCCAGTATTGTTTGCGAGTGATTGTGTCTTATAATCTCTGAAGACTATCGTTACTTGTATAATGTTAAGGGCCTTCTGACATATAAAACAATCGGGCCGACCTTTTTGTTCCCACGGAGGTAATGTCAGTATACACAGTCCGACATCGCATGGTCTCAGCGGATGTGCCGAATCAAGGTTTATTAATCATAGAATGTCCGTCTCTAATCTTTCTGCTGATTCGCCCAAACAAGACCTGACTCTAAAGTATTCAATGATTCAGTCGTACGATGTCTGGCTGAAAGTATTTACTGATTCAAAAGTGTTAACAAGCATCGGACTGCGCAGATTGAAGTTGGATCTTTAGGGTACGAACCATTTCTGGGGTTACCACTTTAGAGTCACGAGTTTAGGGTCACCACTTTAGGGAACGTGTTATTTTTCTGTAGTGATTATTTCGTGGGTGATGTTCTTCCAGGGAAGTGATACGATCGGCTTCGTAGCTTGCAGGTTTATTATTTGACACGATCAAAATCAGCAGAAGTTAAAGCCAAGATCAAGGACCGAAATTGAGAAATTTGTAGACTGAGACTGGAACTGAAACTGAACTGAACCTGAAACTGAAACTGAAACCTGTCAGAGAGACTGAAAGCGCGAATAAAATTACTGCACACTGGGTAACAGTGGGGAAGGAACTGACGGGCACTTAGCCAATAGGCTCGTGGTTGACTATGGTGTTCTATAAACGAGAGTTACAATTTGGAGTTGGAACTACGATTGAATTTTTAACTTTAAAATACTAGTTTCAAATGACGTGAAATACGTATAAAAATTAACTCTAAAATATTACTAAATTTAATATTATTTAATACTAAAATAT
>VCRD01001518.1:35130-67622 GCA_006783055.1 Trinorchestia longiramus | reverse complement strand
TTATTTCGTGGGTGATGTTCTTCCAGGGAAGTGATACGATCGGCTTCGTAGCTTGCAGGTTTATTATTTGACACGATCAAAATCAGCAGAAGTTAAAGCCAAGATCAAGGACCGAAATTGAGAAATTCGTAGACTGAGACTGGAACTGAAACTGAACTGAACCTGAAACTGAAACCCGTCAGAGAGACTGAAAGCGCGAATAAAATTACTGCACACTGGGTAACGGTGGGGAAGGAACTGACGGGCACTTAGCCTATAGGCTCGTGGTTGACTATGGTGTTCTATAAACGAGAGTTACAATTTGGAGTTGGAACTACGATTGAATTTTTAACTTTAAATACTAGTTTCATATGACGGGAAATACGTATAAAATTAACTCTAAAATATTACTAAATTTAATATTAATTAATACTAAAATATTCACGATATTTTAGCGGCCCTACAGATCTTCCACCTCGTGAATAAATCATCAATATACGTCAGTCGATAGGAAGTCACAGCTCTGTCGGGTTACTCCTAATATTCTCTTAGTTCTTGTTGATTTACTCTAAGTATCTCCTGAAGTTTTCAAGAGTTAGTTTCCGAGAGCTGTCAATAAACCCCCTTTAATATTCTCATATCAAGAAGAGAAGAGGAAGAGTTTTACTACTTGTTTTAGAGAATCTATCATTACACTAGAACAATCTGCCGTCTGCTTCTTACAACGAGGAGAACCTCCTCAGGCATAATATCAAGAAGCACACGACGGATGTAAACAATTTAAATTTTGAAAAATTTTACGCATTAGTTAAGAACTGATGGCATTTTGTCATCTAATTTTGATTTACGTTAGTCGATTTATAATGCATGATTGAAATAGATTTTAAAATTAGAATACGAGACTTTTCATTAGTTTTTTTTAATAAATACACCCCAGCTGCAAATAACGAACCACTGCTAGTTCGTTATGCAACTATAAAAGCCATATACCTGAATATACTGTATTTAAGAGTGAACAGTGCTAGTGCTGAACTGAAATGTCAGTGTGGATGATGAGAAACGCCGAGAAGGAATGAACAATAGGGACAGAAGGACCCCCCATTGAAGGTGCACAGAGTCTGATTATGATAGAAAAATAAATACGCCAGGAGAAAAAAAAGAGAGCTATACAGGGAGAAGTCCAGCTTGGTCTCAAGAATCAACATATTTATAAATTCATAAAAATTACAGAAGAAACTGCGTTAATTCGTATTTTTAGTATCAACAAAGGTTTCAATGCAGTTTTACGTGTTATACTTCCTATTACGTTCCAAGTCTTTGAAGACTAGCTGTATTCCTCCAATATGAGCGCTACCATTTTCGGTAACAACTACTTCGAACGTAAGCCCCTCTGACGTTTCTCAGAATGTTTTCTCCACCATCACTACGAGTTGTGCGGGTTCTTTTTAAATGTGGTGCAGATATCCGTCTCTGCATCCGCGTTTGCGGATATCCGCACAATTTTTCAGATCCACGTCCTCACTTTTCAATGCGGATATCATGCAGATGTCATAAATAGTGCATTATTATAATAAAAAGATCATATTTTCTTTCATTTCGTAGATAATTGGAAACCAACCAATTAAACTTTATACTGTGTTCAATAAATACTTCTTGTAGTGCCTGTACGATGTATCAAATAAAGCTAAAAACTAATACGTGTTTGAGTAAGAGACGGACTGGGTGCCTCAAGAGTGAACATGTAATGCTCTTTGAGGATGTGTTGTCAGTTGTCGCAGGATCACATTAGTCATGGTCCTGCTCTAAAGCAGTGTGTGATTCAGGTGGTCTGCATCCGCTTGTTCATTGTTCGTTTACTGATTAAAAACAAGTGACAAATTATGTACTGAAGTAAAGAATTATTCAACTCAAGCCGTATATTATTGATTTAATAGTCATTCAGCAGCTGCCCAAAAAGAGTTAAGAAAGATCTAAGAACGGCTAAATGTGCAGCAATTTAGTGCAGTTCAAGACGTTGCAACACGCTGGAACAGTATCTTGTATGTTCTAGAGAGAACATTTGAAATTAAAGAAGCTGTATGCTTGTATGCTGCCAGTAATAGCAAAATAAAACCGCATGCTAAATCAGATGTCTTAAGAACTGCGTTGCTGTCCTGAAGCCTATTGATGAGGTATCCAAGAGCATCAGTGCTTTCCCATCTTGTGTCTCAGAAACCATACCTCTTATTGCCTCATTGAAAGTCATGCTTATGGACAGCAACACAGAAAAAGATCAGGGTGGTAAAGCCATAAAAGCTTGGTTGTTTTTAGAAATGAGTACGTGCAAGGTTTCAAAAATTGCATGCCAACGACCCGTAAGTCATTGCAACTTTTTCGGATCCGAGATACAAGGGAAAATTCTTAGAACCACATGTGCATCAAAGGTCTATTGCAAATTTGGGGCGTAAGTATGAAGAAATTAGAAACCAGGACGAAAAAACGGATGTAAACACGCGAGAAAGAAAAGAAAAATATTGGAGACAGATGTATTGTTGCTATCTTGCGGATTAATGGAGACGGAGACTGACTAAATACGATTGTGGGGGCAATGAAGGAAGCACCGGAACACACACGTTTAATGCCATCAGGGCTAGGAACAAGAAGAACGAGAGTCTGCGGAGCACAACGAAAAAAATTTACAAACAATTGACAAGCACACGTAATATAAACGAAAAGTAGAACATATTAGCGGGTAACGTGCGTAAAGCGGCAATACACCAATAACTTAAAATTACATTCAACATCCCCTCTTAACCCATTTACGCCCGTAATTATTGAAGGTTAGGGCAGGTTAGGTTAGGTGCCCATTTACAGTTGTAATTATTGAAGGTTAGGTCATGTCAGGTCAGATAATTATTGAAGATTTAATGATGTAGAGCTAACAGACAAGTTACATCCTCTCACTACAAATGTCCTGAGGCTACTAAAAGCAATTCCGTCTCTGAAAAGTGCATAGTTTGGTTAGGTGGTTGAGAAAAGTGAAGTGTTATTTTGTTGTGTGAACGCAACACTGGGCATAAATGGGTTAATGATAAGTTACTAGACTACATTTAACACTTTACATCAAGAAATATACACCCTCTTGACTACTTTAAATTTTGCATACCTAGGCAAAAAATTCTAAGTAAAGACTAAGACTAAACAGAACATTACAAAAACTTGCAGTAAATAGATTTAGCGCTGCATCTGAAAACAGGCTATGTTTCAGATCAAGAAAACAATTTCTTCTTTCTAGTCGCATGCTTTGAACTTCTTCAATTTAGTTTTATTCACAGCCTTAGTAAACATGACTGTTATGTTCTTGTTTGAATGACTATTTCAAAATTATTCTATTCCTATCCATTTGACACCTAATATAGTGATATTTAATGTCAATATGCTTTCTACGCTGGTTATCTTCAGGTTTTTTAGTTAACAGAATAACACCTTGGTTATCACAATATAAGTCAATACGACTGATTACATTGCAAAGCATGTCTGATAATAGTTGGCTGAGGAAATTGGCTTCATTAACTGCTTCAGTAATGGCTTTAAATTCTGCTTCACATGTAGACAACGCAACGGTAGATTGCTTCTTAGACTTCCAAGAAATGAGACAAACGTCATGAAATTGAAAGCAATATCCAGAGATGCTTTTTCTATCGTCTGATCCTTCCCAGTCAGAATCTACAAAACTTGTCAATTTTACATTTCCACACTTAAAACAAAAGTTAGTCTATAGTTTACTGTACCTTTTAAATATTTCAGTGTGAATTTACACATGTTCAAATCAGAATAAGTAGGTTTAGCTAGTTTTTGAGACAATTTTGTTACTGTATGACAAATATCAGGTCTAGTACACGTCATTATGTAAACAAGACTACCAACAATTTCCCTGTAATACTCAGGATCTTAAAGTTCTTTTGTTTTTGTATTAGTTAGAGTAACCATACTGACGTCACATGGCACCGATTTTGGGTGATTATCATCCATTTTAAATTTAGAAAGAAGCTTATTGACAAATTTTGTTTGATGCATTTTTATTGAGTTGTTACCACATTCAAATTTAATTCCAAGAAAATACTTAAGTGGTCCTAAATATTTCATTTAAAACCTATTACACAGAGCAAGTTTAATTGAACCTAAACTTGCAACATTATATGCAGAAATCAACAAATCATCCACCCACACAATGACAGTGATTATACCACATTAATCTTTCCTGTTATGAACACAATAATCAACTAGAGATTCTACAAAACTTTGATCAACCAGAAAATCGTGTTATAAGCTATTCCACAGTTTTCCACTTTGCTCTAATCCATATATTGACCTTTTCAACTCCATTGATACCGGTTTTCTCATACCCATTAGGTTGTTCTAAGTAAAGTTCACAGTCAACATCAGCATTGAGATAGGCTGTTTCGAAGTCCATTTGATGTACAATACTACCACTTTCTACAGCTAATCCTAGTATCATTCTAACAAAGACATTCTAACAGTTGAAGAACAAGTTTCTTTATAATCAATATCCTTAACTAGTGAAAAATCTCTTGCAACATATCGTGCCTAGAATGTTTCTTCATTATCCATATTTAATATTATAGACCCATTTTCCTCAAATTACTGAATGACCTTCGGGACATGGTATAAGAATATAAGTTTTATCATCACAAAGATAAAATTTCCTTATCCATGGCTAATTTCTAGCTGTGAGCATCTGGTGATGACATTGCTTCATCATAAGACATAGATATAGCTTGAATTTTGTAACAACAGTCGACAGTAAGGTTGCCAAGATCAGTGACACCTTCTACATAATCATCCAAGTGTTTAGGTCTCCGATGTAGATGCTGCAGGTATCTTCTTGTTCCTACCTCTGATGGCATTAAACGTGTGTGTTTCCGTGCTTCCTTCATTACCAACACAATCGTTCTTAGTCAGTCTCCGTCTCCATTAATCCGAGAGATGGCAACATGTACCCAATGGTATCAGAAGCCTTGCAGGCACAATGAGTGTCATACACTCATCAGATAGTGATACTGAAAAAATTTCTCAAACAGTTATTTCTACAGAAACTACCACAATGTTTGACAAATATCAAAGAATCAAAAGCATCCAGATGACAAAAGACCCTCTTCTTTGATGGCACAAGAATGCTCAGTCATATCCTTCTCTTGTTACACTTGCTAGGACAGTGTTTCTCAACCTTTTTTACCCTCGACATACCTCCGAGCGCATGAAACTGTCACGACACACTAATAATTTTAAATATCATATGACAAAACCGTAAAATAAATTAAAGAATACATACATAGACTTCTCTGATACAGTTTATTATGTTAGTATCCCAGAATTGCCACTTACCTAGTGTGAAACTTGTGCCTGGTGTTGTCTTATGATTTTTTGAATGTTTGGTTATGTTCGATAAGCAGACTCTCATTTCTTCTTCAGTGGAACATAGTCTTTTTTTCTTATTTTTATATTATTTAAGGTTAAAAAGCCCAATTCACACAAATAAGAAGTAAAGAATTGTAAAAGAACTAATAGGGCTTTTTCAGCTAATGCGGAAAATTCCTTTTGTATTGAAATCCAAAATGCGTCGACACCTACCTCTGAATGCTTTATTTTAAGACTGCGGTCACTTTAAATGGTAGTCAATTCTTTTTCTTCACATAATTTAAACTCAATATTAGAAGGAACATCTACAAAAGGATCATGAACCCAGTCATACTTTTCTCTGTTAAGCGACGGAAAGTAGTGGTCGATGTTTTCTTCGAGCACTGTCAGATGCTCAACCACAATATGGATTATTTCTTGAGCGCAGTTAGTACGCATTGTAGGAAACATATCAAACTCTCCCAGTTTTGCTCTGTTTATCAAAATAACAAATTTTCTTTTTGAGGGCAACCAACTTATCTGTCGAAGTTAGAATATTTTCGTTTTGACCTTGCATACTACTGTTCACAATATTAAGTTGACCAAATATTTCCGGTAAATATTCCATTTGGACCATCCAAAATTCACATCGAAGATATTTACAGAATCTTTCGTGCCTTTCTTTATCAAAAAATACTATTAATTCCTTCTGTAATTCATGAACGCAAATTAACACCTTACCTTCTCACAGCTATCGAACGTCGGTATGCATAAGTAAGCGAACATGTTGAGAATCCATTGATTTCCATGGTTCTTCGAATAATCTCGACTTTATTGGCCTGCTTTTAATGTAATTGACAATTTCAACTACTTGATGTAACACTTACTTCAAATCTTCTTGTGATACTCTTGAAACTAAAACTTCTTCATATAAAAAGCAATGAGTACGAACAATATTTGGATTTTCTTTCTGTGCTAGTAATGCAAAATCTTTAATACAGCCTATTATACGTGGTGCACCATCAGTACAAATACCAACGCTAAACTTCCACGTCAAATTCATTTTTTTTAAGATAGCCTGTAATCATATCAAAAATATCTTAATCGCTAGTATTTCTTGGCATTTCTTTACAACACAAAAACTGATTGATTATTTCATCATCAATAATGAAACGAACAAATGCAAGCAATTGAGCACTGTTACTGATATCAGTCGATTCATCAACTATTAAAGCAAATTTGGATCATTCAAGTTTTTCTGAACATTTGTTTGAATGTTTTCAGATAAATCTACAATTCTCCTGTGTATTGTATCATTTGAAAGCAGAATTTTACTAATTTCTTTTTCAGCTGTTTCACCTAACATGAATTTCACCATCTTTTTACAAGCGGGAAAGATAACTTACTCAGCAAGAGTGTGGGATTTGGATTTCATTGCTATTATTTCAGCTACCTCAATTGAAGCGAGTTGAGCCCGTTCAAACACGGTCAATGTTTTCTGAAAAACATTGGGTTGCTTTGATTGCTGTTGTAACAGCCTTTGAAAATAATTAAAATCTTTATCTTGTATGTAGGAATGTTTAGTCGTGAAACGTCTTTGTAATTTATTTGGTACCATGGATTCATTGGCCATTTTTTCACCACAAACTACACATAATGAACATGGTTGAGCAAAATCCAGATCAAGAAAATCCAAACTTCATATAATCATCATAATACTGTCTATTATGGCGAACTTTTGCCTTTTTTGAGCTAGATTTTGAGGGCTTCATCGTATGTTCGGTTTCAACCTCACACCCATCACTAACATCCTTCATTTTAACAAATTTATCCATTGTAAAGGGGTATTCATAAGCAATTAATACGCGTGTACTCTAACCAACAACAGTAAACAGGTAGTGTTAAACTGATCCGTGTGTTAACGGTCAAACTCTTGTGTCGAACTGGAACATTAAGCAGTGCTCAAAAAAAAATTTCACTCAATCACCTTCCGAAATATATGGTAAACACTAACCTTGATTCCACCAATGCAATAATGAAAACTGAATATTCTTATTTAATTAATTCACCATATGATTTAACTCAAGTATTGTGAGCCAAAAACAATAGTTTGAGTTTGAAAGTACGTGAACAGCACTGATTCTGATCTAAACAAACTGAAAAATAGGCAAGCACAGAAAACAGCGTTCAGCTCTAGTTATGATTAGTTACAAGCTAATTTAGTTTAAATCCATCTGTAATTTAGAGGTCAAAATTGAGTGCGCAGTACGATTGAGTTCGATGTAAGCAATCGATGAGATGGAAGTTCCTTTCTCCAAGGCATATTAGTAAAACATGAAACTGAGACCACAAAGTTGAACGTTCATCACAAAGTTTCGCAACACACTTGAGGAAGCCTCGCAACACACTTGTGTGTCACGACACGGCGGTTGAGAATCCCTGTAGCTAGGACATACTTGCATTATACTTAGCCTGTCCCTCCAGCAGTGCAGCCAGTGCGCGCCTATTTAGCGGAGCTAGCATCGTCTATGTTGAGAAGAGATTCGGGTTATCTTCCGAGCGAGCACAGAAACTGTTTTTGAAACACAGCTTACCAATAATTACCTACAAGTGTTAAATATAAGTAAGTTGCAGCCTTTTCCGAGTGAGTAGTGGTTGTGGAAAGAAATTGGTTGAGTGCATTTGAGTTGGGTTACCGTCCAGTATCCTTAGCGTTTAATTAGCCTACTGCCTTAAATGGAGAATCTCGCTCATGTTCGATAATTTCCGCTGTGTTTCGTTTACTCAAGGAAATGAAAGACTTCGTTTAATCGTAAGTTTTCCAGAAGCTGAAGATAGTTTTGTTGATTAAAGAGGAAAGATTCACACATTTCCACACGAGCATTATAATCTTTCACTTGATGCATGAACAACTTTAAGTCGGTACGAGTAGTGTTCTATCACTCTCACAAGCATCCGTTAAATAAATCTCTGGTTTGTGCTTTCTTTCGCATGAAGTTTTCTTGAATTTGAAAAAACACCTGTTCCAAGAGTTTGGCGTTTTCGTCAGTGGTGTTAGAAGCAGACCTTTTAATACGTAGCTTGTCAAAAACCGAATTTGTTTCAATCAACTCGCAATCGAAAATTACACTAGGCGTTTGAACTAGTGTGACGGTCGACCGTGGGCTGGTCAAATGCGAGCGAAACTGCAGTCCTGGCTTGAAAAACATTGCTAAGCAACAATTTCGCGAAGTAGCTTTAACGTCAGTTGGAAAAACCATGGGCAAGGGATGGATATGCGTATAAAAACTGCAAAACTTGAACTGTCAAATGCTGATGGCTTCACGTCTCTTCGATTGATACCTGAAACTATATGAAAAAGATGTGTGCAGTTACTTATGGGACACCCTGTGTTATACTGGAGCATTTTAAAGTAAGGAACAGTCTTGATAAAGCCGATAATGAGACCGATAAGATAACATAGCAAGAATGAAATTGTTTGCAGAAGATGGTAACAAACCTTGAAGAAACAGTTGAACCGAAGCGTTAGCCTTCAGTCTCTTTTCCTCACGGGCAGAAACTGACTTGAAAGGTAGAGAAAAACAAAGCAAAGACAAGTAACATACGAAAAAAGAAACTCGTATATTTTGAAACAAGTTCCATACAACACATGTTACAATCCTGTTTTTCATTGACGGCTCACTCAGCCTCATGTAACCATCTTCATAATTTAAGTGATAATTAAAAACGACTAAAAACTTCAATGAGTTTATTAATCAATAATCACACTTAAGAAAAAATACTATAAAATGAGACCAGAAGTTGAACATATTTTGCATTATTAAGATTGAAACATTGAAAGATCCAATTAGGGTCGTCGTAAAACAAAAATTTCAACATTTCACATACACTTGTTGCGACAAACACATTTAGGCTACAAACATTGACACACGAGCTTCAGGGGATGGCTTTCAGCTAAGATTCTTTCAGGGGATGGCTTTAGACTCTTGCTTTAATGTTATTTAAAGAGAAAATATAAATAATATTCATCCAATTTAATAATAATTTACAATTAACAAGGAAAGAAACTACAATGATAAACGTAATCCTAATCCGTGAGCAAGCTTAACCCTTTCGATACTGAAGGTACAAATAAGTACCGCTCCAATTTTGCACATTTTAAGATGCAGAACAACACGTGTATCTGTGCAAACGCTAGTAGGGCAGTGCAAGCTACAGTTTAATCAGGACAATGCAATGACCGTAAAACAACACACAGCATCTTTTTTTAAATTTGTTGTTAAATATGTTGAAAAGGTTCTGATATTTACATAATGGTACCGAAAGGGTTAACTCTAACTGACAGCTTGCTAGAGACAGAACAGATTCTGTAGGATTCTGTAGGAACAGTAACTATGTGTAGTGAATTGCATGGCTCTGCTACAAGCGAGCCTCACGACGAGGCTAGCTGTCATCGACCAATGAGCAAATGGGACTGAAGAGTGATACTAGACAGATCATTACAACTGGTGACCCCAGAGTGACCCATTGGAGGAAAGAGTAATAGTATGACGGTGATGATACAGGCAACACGAGTCATTATGACAAGCGTACGTACTCCTCGGCATAATATTATCAAATCTACTTCACTTCATTCAACTCCAGCAACATCAGCTTCTCATCGCTCATCTCAGCCATAATTTGTTTCTCCGCATCCTCACCTCTTCGAGTGTGAAAATCTACGTGCATTGAGCTCCGGCTTAAATGTCAGCGTTACGATCTGACACCGCGCTCCTTTACACGCACCATACGCGATGTCTACGCAGAGCTGCTACTGCTCTTTCCACGCACTATACCGGCTCCCACGCAGGATACACGATTGCGTTTACTACGACTTCCTAACTAAGGAAGCGGCTTTCTAACTAAGAAGGTAAACAACTAACTGACATCATCGGACACGCGTTACTGGTAGCACCTTAGTACTTGAGTCGAAGACGCACAATCGTCCTACGGTCAAGACAACGTTTGAATAACGAAGAAGCCCGAAATATTATGCTATCATTACACAAAAAAATTGAATTTTACGCCTGTTTCTTTCAAATAACAGCGGAGGAGCATCTGTAGTGAATCACTACATATGAACACAACACAGACGAGGCTAGCAATCGTCGACCGATTGGTCGACGATTGCTAGCCTCGTCTGATTAGAGAACAAAACAGAAAAAGTAAATCCCACGCAGGGCTAGCTGTCATTAACCAATGAGCGGTCACGCTCAGGCAGCAGTGCCCAGCCAACCGCCCTATACAGTAAGGACCACAAAAGAGTAAACCCAACTTTAAATGTTAATTACTTCACAGCGAATGAAGATATTTTAGATGTTATTTGCATTAAGTGCAGAGAAATGTTCACCATAAAAATGTCAAGTCTCATCAAATTGGTTCCACTCCTATCTCTCACCAATATGATAAATAAAAGCTGTAAAAATGTGAGTTGCACATAAAGTATATTAAGATTAGGATTAATAGCCAACTTTTAAACATTAGTAACTTTTGATAAAAATACTTAAGTTTCATTTGCTGCATTACACACAGAGATACATATCGTGTATACAAAGCTTTAGGTCACAGTGTAAATAGAATCCAAATCGTTTGGAAATTAACACTTAAAGCAAAATTTCCAAATGACGAAGCCCATCGTTATGCAACTCACGAACGAACAACGCATTTTCATCAACAACGTCTACGCCGAAAGAAAGAGTTTAAAGGAAGTTCAAAATGAATTCGAACAGAGATTTTCTGAAAGAAGCTCTCCAACCAAGAAGACTGTCTGGAAGACTTAATAAATTTAGAACACATTGTACTATTTCAAATCTAAACCAAGGAAATTCAGGACGATTGAAAACTGTAAGAACCAACAAAAACATTGAACGTGTTCGACAAGTAATAACTGAAAATCCTAAGGTATCTAAAAGAAGAAATGATACAGAATTGTCATCATCCTCCTTCCAAAGAATTGTTCGTAATGATTTGCAATATTATCCTTACAGAGCTAAAGTTAAGCAACAACTTCTCGAAGGAGATTATCCTCGTCGCTTAAGATTTGCTCACTTGTTCGCTGAACGTCCAGAAATTTTTACTTAATAGTTAATGGTGGGAGATGAATACGTATTTCATATGAATGATGCAGTAAATAAGCAGATCTGTAGGCATTATGTGCCGAAAAAACATCCTCCTGAAGAAATACTTATGAAATCAGCATGAGTAGAGAAAATGTCTCTTTGGTTGGGTTTCTGCGGCACCGGATCGGTAATTGGACCATTTATTTCACGCTAACTGATGACAAGTATGATATTTACAAATTTTAAACATAGAAATTATTCCACAACTTCAGATTGCTTACGGAAGAAATTTTAATAGTATTTGATGGATGCAACATGTGTTCCCGCACACAGAACACTATTCGTTAAGAATTATTTACGACATGTTCGGAAGGAAAATAATAGCGCTTGGCCATGACACTGAATGACCACCAGGAGCCCCGATCTCACACCTTGTGATTTTTTTATGTCGTGCTATTTGAAGAACAAAGTGTATTTTTGACCGCCCCAAGATTTGAAGGAATTGCAGAATCAAATTAGAAGTGAAATGGACATTTTGAAAGACAATCCTGATGTAATTAAAAAAGCTATGAAATCTCACCATTGGTGAGAGATAGAAGTGGAACTAATTTGATGTGACTTGACATTTATAGGGCAAACATTTCTTTGCACTTAATGCAACTAATAGACCTAAAATATCTTCATTCACTGTGAAGTACTTAACATTTAAAGTTGGGTCTATTTTTTGGGACGATAAATTCCGGGGGTCCCAAAAAAAGTTAACCCAATTTCAAATAATTATAATTCAAAAATTATTAAAGTTAGGAAAATTTGTAAAATTGCATGTTGTTTGTCAATCATTTCACCATCTGTGATGAAAATTTCATGAGAGAATTTGAAAGTATATTTTTTTGCAGCATTATTTTTAATAAGAGACACTGAAAACATGTTTGTGCACAATATCTAAAATACTATATCTAAAAGGTGCTAAATAATATTTTAAACAACTTTTAACAATTTATTATTAATGAGAGGCAAATGTAATTTCAAACAAAAGGACTTAAAAATTTGTTCCCTTAGTTCCCTTAGATGTGCCTTCCATTTCTTTCAGTACACAGTTGCATTCTCTTTCTCATTGCATCTATAACTCTTCTTATCAGAGCATTATCTTGTCGAAGCAGATTCACTTCCTGTTCAATTCTTTGCTTCCTATCGTCGATGTCTCTTGGTGGGAAATTATAAACTTTACTTTTTAAGTGTCCCCATAGGAAAAACTCACAGGAAGTCAAACCAGGGGATCTGAGTGGCCACTCAATACGCTGATTTAAGGTGATAATACGATTTCCGAATAGCTCATTCAGTCTTTCCCTTACAGCAATAGTTCTGTGAGCAGGAGGACCGTCCTGGATCCACCACGTTCTATTAATTCTATTTCTATGGGTTTTTTGGAGTCGTGGTGCTATCATATTATTTACTAGATCAAGGTATCCCAGTCCATTTAAATTGTAGTTGTAAAAAAAGGACCCAGAAGACATCCGTTTCCACAAAGTCCCATCCAAATTGAAACTTTTTCTCTCGAAATTTCAACATCGTAGTTGAAGTAAGGAGGATTGTTCTTGGGTGCATATCTGCGAACATTATGGCTACTACTGCAATGCCCGTTGATAATTTTTTCCCAAACGAATCAGTTTTGGGCTTGGGAAGAGAATCAGTTTTCTATCGGACGAACAACGTCTTTCTTGCTGTCGAAGTCTTGCTGCTTCTCTCTTACGGTTGAACACGTTTCTATCCATGTTGGCGTTTTTTGCCGGAATTTCATTCTGAAATATTCTCTATTATCTCTTTGAAGCTTTTCAAGAAAATCACAATTCCGAAAACAATAACTCAATTTCCAAAATCTTTGGCCTTATACTAAGTGGTAGCCAGGTTACTGGTCAAACTAATTTAAAACATTTCTTTTGGCATTATCAATTAAAAGAGAGCGTCCACTCACGGTTATTATCCTAGCATGCATTTCGGTGTGTCTCAATTTTTTGCAGCAGTGTACCCGTGCCAACAAAAAAGATGGCAAAAAATATTCATAAATCTTTCTTGAGATAATCTTTCTCTCGCTCTTCTTTTTCGCTCTCGATTCAGTCTTTTTTTCGTTCCAGTGGAGTTTCCATGCTTAAGCTTATTTCAAAGGTAACTTATTTTCCTTGTCACAGTAATAAACACTTAGAATTGCAGTATTTTTGAGCCGCAATATACCGCCGAACTCGGTATCCACGATACGGACTTGAGAAGGGGTCGCACGGACGGACGGACGGACGGACGCAGCTTTTATTATTATAGTGATGATTAACTTTGCCATTTAAATGAAACGCAGCCTCATCTCCAATCACAATGTCTTCAATGAATCGATAATTTTTTTGCAGAAACCAGTGAGCAAAATTTAACCACCGAGGAAGATCAGATCTAGTAGTTTATGTCTCACGTGCATTTTGTAAGGATGCCATTTCAATTCTAACTTTACAATTCTGTTGAATGTGCTTTAACTTTTGCCCAATCCATTCTTTCTTGAAGAAATGTCTGGATTCGCTAACAGTGCTTGGTGAACAATTTCGACATTTTCTGGTGCTCATTCAGTACTATTGCTACCTGATGACCTTTGTTTAGATTGAGGCTGGTTCCTTCAGTTTTGTACTTTCTGACATTTTTCCAGATGGTCACCTTCGATGGAGCATATCTTTCAGGGAAGCGCTCTTGAAATAATTCTTGAACATGTTGAACACTATGCGTTCCCAACGTTTTATACGAGTTTACTATTTTGGTTTTTTATTTGTTTCTTTCTATTTTCGCTTGTTGCCGTGAAGCTTATCATGCCTAGAACGCACAACGTGCTTTTGTGCCTACACCGAGGACTTTGCGCCGAAAAAATGACAAGTATTTGCAAATGTTAAACACAGAAATTATTCCACAACTTCAGATTGCTCACGGAAGAAATTTTAATCGTATTTGGTGGATGCAAGATGGTCCTCCCGCACACTGAACACTAATCGTTGAGAATTATTTGCAAGACATGTTTGGAAGGAAAATAATAGCGCTTGGCCATGATATTGAATGGCCACCTAGGAGCCCAGATCTCACATCTTGTAATTTTTTTCTGTGGGGGGGTATTTGAAGAACAAAGTGTATTTTTCACCAACCCAGGATTTGGAGGAATTGCAGAATTGAATTAGAAGTGAAACAGGTATTTTGAAAGACAATCCTGATGTAATTAAACGTGCTGTGAAATCAATGGAAGTAAGATGAAAAAAATGTTTCAACGTAGATGGCCGTCATTTGCAATCAAAATGTACATTTCGGTTGCACATCTATCAACCCATTTCTGTTATGTTTTATTAAGTGAATCGTTATAACTCGTTTTGAAATAATTTCAATCTAAAACTTCTTTAGAATAATATTACAACGACATTTTAATTTTGAACTCACATTTGTACAGATATTATTTATCTCATTAGTGAGAGATAGAAGAAGAAACAATTTGATGTGATTTGACAGTTTTATGAAGAACATTTTTCTGCACTTAATCCAATTAACAAACCTAAAATATCTTCATTCACTGTGAATTAATTAACATTTAAAGTTGGGTTTACTTTTTTCTGGCCTATACTGTATAATTGGGTTGCAGCGCTCGGCCACACACACTCTCCACCAAGAACTCTCATCAATTGAATACTTCAAGTTCAACTGACAGTCACAGCCGAGTGCGGACATCAGAGCAAAGAATGCAGAAATTAGTCATCCTGTCTGCGGACAGGATGGGGGCTCCAACAATCTACAATTAACAAATGCACGCGCTCCAACTATACGTCCCGGCGCCCAGCCGGCAATACGTGTACATCGAAGAAAGAAAAAGAAAAAACTAGTATCATATTCAAATGTCTAAATACAAACTGTTAAACTCATCCTGCCTTTAATTACCTTTTCTCCTATTGGGTTTCTCGACAATCCCTTACTCCCATAGGCACTCACTCCAAGTAAGATAAAGATATTCAATGTCTTCTCGGAGATAAGAGATGTCTGAGGGTTAAGACTGAAGAGTGATAATAATTAGATCATTACATATGTTCAGCCGGTCACAAGTGCGCAGGAATAAACGTCTGATGAACTATTGCTAGGTTTATTTACTTATGTTCATACACCTTTATCCATCTATGTCATAACTACCTATCTTCCTATGCTGAACTGACACGGGTATAAAGCATCGCCGAAGAGGTCAAGCCTGACGAGAAAAAAACATCTTTCTTCAATTGAGAATAAACAAATATTACAAATCTAAGTTTCAATGTTTCCAAGAAGTCCTACTATGCAGCAGTGTTTAGTCTCTTACCGGTTGTGAGGCAGAAGGATAACACGCTGAAAGTTCAAACGGGAACAGCCAATCAAAGAAATGAAGAAAAAGAATTGACGTGAAAGTCGGATCCATTCACTGACAATAATAATAAACAATGTTGTTGAAAAAAATTAGTCTATATAAAAAATGTGTAAACATAAATGTCTGTCAGTAGACGATTTGAAACCTACTCTTCGTAGAAAATAACAATTTCGAGATGAATCGTCTGTAGATGTAATGCAATTTACAATTACTACGCAATTTATTTTTGAATGGTCAACAAAAATTGTTCCTATGTACTTACGGCATTGAAGCAATAATTTATTTTAAAAAACTATATATCATATATGATCAATCAAGAGATACGAAAGAAAGCTTCAGAATGATCAATTGAAGACATGAAATCAGTATGGTAAGCAAGTGATCGAGTAGTGGACAAGTCTTTCATCCTGAAATGAACCGTAGTGGTGTAGTTATTCAACAAGCAAGAATCTCAAATTAGACAGACAACTCCACTCTTATTCACTGAAAATATTTTTGTCATAAAAAGGAAGTCTGGCTTGATCGGTGAGATTGCTTTATTTCACGAGAGGTGTTCAATTTGAACAGAAATTGAGAATAGATTCTAGGATTAGGAGTAAAATCGATTTTTACATTTGAGGTCAGAGTAGACAAAATTTAGTCTGAAATCTGATATTACACATGATAAAGAGTACTAATAATGAAAGCTCAATTTGAGTAGGAGCTAATAATTCTTTCAGCGACGAATGCGGTAGAGGAAGCATGAGACTCGAGATTGAGTGAGAAAGAAAGCTGAACAACAAAAGAGAGAATGTTATCTATCGCGCAACAAATGAATCTAGAAGCCACGAGGCTGAAGGCCTCTGGATCTTAAAGATTGGCTAGTACCTTACAGTATTTGAACACAAATATAAAGCTGACAAGAAAGCTCTTACACTAACCAATGGGGGCTAACATAGAGCTATCACCGATTGGTAAGAATTTTACAAATGTCTGCTTATTCGCGTGTACCCATTCGTGTAATTTTATCAAAATCATCTCCATAGAAAGCACCATGCTACTCGTGCACGGGCAACAACAACCAGATGACAAAAGGTAATTTGATTTGATTGTCGCCATAATGCTTATGATGCCATTCAATAACTGATAATGATAGCATAAGTTCAAAGTCAGTACAGGTATGGACCTTGTGGATTTTCTTCTTTTTTTGTTGAAAAAGGTCAACTGAGAATAAGCGTCGAGAAGGTCATATACCCTCAAATACTTAGGGAAATTCAAAATTTTCAGCCAAAATGATTTCCGAAGAGTGAAGTACTGGTGGTGGGGTTCGGTACAACATGGAAAGAGCTGAAGAAAAGAGTTTGTTATATATATATATATATATATATATATATATATATATATATATATATATATATATATATATATATATATGTATATTATATATATTATATATATAAGAATTTCCTACCATTGTCATGGAAAGGAACACTGCATTACCCGACAATAGTGCGGAGTATCTCACTTTTCCTGCCACCTCTGCGTCTTGCTGCAAAGTGGCTCACTCAGGTCGGTGCTGCCTGACAGGACTTCCTCCGACAGACACCGTAGCGAGCACTGGCCCGAGCGCCTGCTCTGCTTGCCGTCGTCTCAGCGACTTACGGTTGGCAGTCGGACCGGTGCTACGCGCTGTGGTGTCATTTCAGAGCACAAAAATGTATGTATGGCTCATCTTCACGAGAAGATAAATTTAAAAAAGAGGTAGGATGAGGGTACAAAAACAGGATTAGCGAGTAATTATGTGTTTATAGGGAATTTTGACGTAAAGCAAAGGTATTTCCCAGGAATGAGCGAACACCAATAAATTTCCAAAGAATTTGAATTAAAAACCCACGATTACTCTTTCTAAAATTTTGATCTGTTTTGTATCTTTTCGTTCGAAAAAGTAAAAAATACATGATTACCCAATAATCACATCTTGTTAAGGTTAGCGAACCCACTCACAGCAGCTGACTTTTCTAATTCGTTTTAAGATAATATGCTTCTTTATTTTTTCTGGTGAAATTATTGCATTCACTGTTCTAGGCTGAAAAATCGATGCAAATAATTTTAAAATTAGAGTTTTATTCTAGGTATTCAAAACCCTCCCAAAAAATTGTTTGACAATTCAAGAACAGCTTAATTGAGCTCGCTGTGTATGTGTAACAGCTTAACACTCAGAGCTTGAGCTCGCTGTGTATGTGTAACAGCATAACACACAAAGATTGGCTCGCAGTGTATGTGAGTGGAGTGCTGTTTTGCAAATGTAATGTAATAGCCTTGCAATAACGGTTTTTTTAACAACTTGCTAATGGGAATTGGGTAACATGTTATTTTATTCGTTCAGTCATCAATTGATGAGTTCATTTATATTCCCAACATTGTTGTTTATGATACGTTCCAAATATTTACATGGAAAAGTAACAAAAAATTTTAATTGTTTATTCATCAACAAAAGGAGTTCATACTTCCAATTTATTTTTATTTTCACTAATTCATAGAAGAAATTTTGTCAAGAGTTTGCTATTCTTTCTATGGAGATATTCGAGTTCGGTACTCACATAGCTATAATTGGGTTCCCTCTTCATAACATGAATATGCTGGGTTTGCTAATCGTGACACGACTGTGCAATTCAATGGAAAAGTACATCTGAACAGCTTCACACAACCAAAGGATGCTTAGGTTGCATGTGAGAGCATTGCAGGAATGTTTTCTCATGCATGCATATATAAATATTTGCGAGTGTTAATATCATAATATACTAAGGTCCACGAGAAATTCAAGTTTTAAATTTTATAGTCTTATAAATGGGAAACATTTAAAAAAAATCAAGAACTTATACTATTTTCAACATTTAACTTATTAAAGTGTTATATTCATTGATCCTACCACCAACGCCGAGTAGTTTAATTTCCTGCGGAGAGACCTAGCCTGTTGCAGAAATGGATTTGCTGATATGCTAATTTTTTTATTTTCAGTTCAGGTCACGTTTCAAATAGAGCTCTAAGAATGAAACATGACAAGCTATTGTATATCCAGGAAAGTAAGAACGTTTCATTGAACAGAAATTTTAGAAACAAAAACATGAATAACACATCCAATAGGAAAGAAACTAAACAACTTTCCATTTTTCTTCCCACCTTTTCATGCTTTCGGGGAAGCTCTTCTTAAAATTTAAAAAGGAACTCCGACTAGAAAAATCATTAAACTGTTTTGGTAAATAGAATGGAAAAACTGCGTCCGTATAACGCTTGAAGCCCATGCTCGTGTGCAATTGAATTGATGCTTCGTAACCGATATCAGCAAGAGCTGTAACTGGCAGTCTGTCTCCATGCAGCCTGTGCGCCAACTGCAGCGTAACCGCCTTCGCCAGACCTTTTCTGCGATGGTTTTGTTTAGTGTACGTTATACCTATATCGGTGCCGGGCTTGTACACCGTGTAAGAAACCAACTCATCATCGTGTTTCTTATTCCATTCATGAGATTCTGAAGCGTTGGTCAAATCCATTTTGCGAAATACTGCGGCCGATGGGAGCGTATCGAGATATTTCTTGAAGCACTCAAAAGTCTCTGTGGGAGCTTCGGGCCACCTCGAAAGTATCTCCGTTCCATGATTTCCATTCAGTGATCCATAGTAATACCCATCTGGAAGCCTGCCGTGTAAAGGATTTTTAAGTTCAAGAATCTATTTTTGACTTTATTTTATTAGATGTTAAGTTAACCTTAGCGCTATGTTATTTACTGTTTAATAAACTTCCCAACTGTAACTCTAACAGGACTTGCCTCTAACCTGAAAATTCCCTCGTAACACAACTTTACTGCAAGGTTAAGACCAGCAGAAGAATATTTCATGCGAATAAAACACCGAGACATAAGTGGCACTCACTCTGGCACAGGAGGAGTGTCTTCCGGATCTAAAGAATAAACGTGAACTGGGATAGGAGCAAAAAGATGGAGATCGCCTTCTGAAAGCTTCAGCAAGATGGCATCCATCTGCACATGAGAAGAGTTTCAATAAAATTCACAGTTCTGCCGAGCAAATAAATAGGCTAATCCCTGAAAGCACCGTAAAACACATGGTATTTAACAGTGGTAGGTGTATTTCATCTATGTCTTCATTTTATTGAAAAATATTAGATCTTAGAATACAATAATTCAATACTAATGCACAAATGCATTAATGATTATGAAGTATCCAATAAACCAACAATTGTTGAAGTGTGAATTGAAACTACTGTACGTAACTTGGAGCTTGTATTCGAAGATTAGATTGGCTGCCAGTTTAGTGTAGGAGGGAGGACAAAGAAGTAATTCACAACTACAATGAACTGCTACATCAAATCACAATCACACAAAATACAGAAACTCAGCAACAAGTTAATTCTTTGCATAAGTTATAGACAGCCACACACGCACATATATCAAATTGGCCCATTGCCCAAATGTGTTTATATTATAAAATAATTTAGATTTGCTTTTGACACAGCCTTTTATTAGTTATGGCAATTCCCTTTTGGTGATAAATTGCATGAAATTTTCATAGGTAGTCCTGCTGCTTCAAGTAAATGTATATGAGAGTCTGATTTACGAGGAACAGAATGCCGGTTCTGTGAACGAACAGAACCAATGAGTTGAGAACGTCCGTGTTACGTATATCCGAGGTGTCAGTTCAGTAAGAATAATAAGTGAATAACTAAAACCACTGGGCCGACATATGCAGCATGTAACATGTAACATTAAATTTGCTATTGAGTTCCCTTACATAGCAATAATCATATGAAATTAGATGGTTTAAAATGTAAAATATTGTATTTTGGGACATTAAAGTAAAGACAGCCATAAATGCATGAACTCAGCCCTCTTCGGCACTGTATTACTGTTACTTTAATTGAATTATGATTGCCATACACCTGGAGTATAGAAGCACAAAAGAAAACGAAAAAGTTCTGAAAACTTGCACAAAAATATGTGCACACAACATACAAGCTGGGCTGAGGTCAAACAGAATTGTGGTATTTACAAAGTGTCTATGCATTTGTAGTCAGTAGAGCATTTTCATCAAACTCCTAGTAGAAAAATTAGCCATCTCCATAAAAGTGTTCAGTAATATAAACACCACCGAAGAAATATATTGAAAAGATTAGAGGTCCGTTTAACTGCTCTCTGATTGGACTACGTACCTTGGGTCGCAGATGCGAGGGCATTTGACGGATCATGATTGGCTGATGCCAGCTGTCAACAGGTAAGTACTTCAGTAGCTGGTACACAGCGTCATCTGACAAATGGTTGTCGTTCCAGTAGATGGTGAACATACATCTTTCGTTCTGTGATATGAGTGGATGTAAGGCATGCTTTTAATGATGCGCTGCAAAACCACAAGAAATCTATTTTTGATTTCGGACATTTCCCTAGTGAAGGTCACGTTCGAATGGTCGGTTTTTCAAAAATGAAATTTCATAGTAAATAGTTTAAGGTTTGTATGATACAAGTGTAAAAGCTTAACTCATTTTTTCACCGTAGATCCTGAGGGGCTGATGATGGCCAGGTGATGGCGGTCTACCGCCCTGGCCGGGGCGTACAGAGATGCGCGCAGGATGCCCAGGTAGTCGTACTTGAGGTGGCTGCGCAGCATCGCCTCGACCTTAGCAGAGATATGAACTCGATATTATGAGGTGCATTCAAGTTATAACACCTCTGATGTTTTTCTCACGCCTGGAAATAGATAGAAACATGTAGTTTGTTTTAAAAGAAGCGTGCATCCGTTATAAATGCGTGACAGAGATGGTAGAACTGTACGGCACACAGAACTCTAGCAGCAGCGACGAGTGTAAGAACTGTTTTTGATACTTAAAATCGCACATGGCATCTGTGTCTGTGCTTCCGTTGAGCTGACTGGTGCTTCGCTTCAGGATTGAAAATGGCATCCATATCTCATCCATAGTCACAATCGATGAAAAGAAAGTCACATTCATGCCGTCATCAAACACCAACATTGCCTAACAACATGCCACGCACATAGCCTTGTGGTCGTCCGTCAGCGTTAATGGCACCTACATGAAGGACACTTTTCACATTTACACGTCTTCATGCAGCATAGTGTGCCCAGATCGCACGGAAATGCCAACTTTAGAGGTGATGTGTTCCACACTCATTCGGTAATCCTCCAAAATAACTTCCTCCCCTCACTCTATCTTAAAACTGCCATACCCAAACACACAATAAGCACATTCATGATACCATATCCACATGTCTCACTTAACTAGCAATGAATTTCAATCAGTGTCACCCCACTGAAATAGAGAAAACGAATGATTACACGCTGTTGTTGTAATGAAAACGTCGCCATTTTAAGTTCCAAAAACAGTCCTCACTCTCATCGCTGCCGCTAGAGTTCTGTGGGCCATACAATACCATCTCTTTAAGGCATTGACAACGAGTGCACGCATATTTTAAAACAAACTGCATATTTCTATCTGTTTCCACTCCTGAGATAAACATCCGAGGCATAATAACTTGAATGCATCTCATAAAGTGCACCATAATCACCAATCTGCGATTTGAGAGCGGAAAAAATGACCAAATTTAATGTCATAATAGAATGAAATTTTCAATCATGATAAAATTTGTCATAATTTCAAATACATTTGAAATTCTGATAAGAAGAATAAAAAATACGGGTTTAACCGTGGTCATGATCAGACTGTCAAGCACAAGGCTTGATTCAATACGTGGTATGGCGGTTTACACAGAGGAAAGGGATTTCAAGCTCAAATATGAAACGAAACAGTGAAATTTGAATTGAATTGTGACTTATCGCTCGATAATAATCCTGTCTTGAAATATTTGTTGAGGGATCCCCGTGAGGTAACATCATCTACTACATATCGGATAGTGAAAAATTGGAATGTCAAACAATATTCTGACAATGTAAATAGAAACATCTGCATAATGGTTAATAAAAATGTGTTTGCGTCACAAGATTGAAAAGTCTTTATAATGCTTAATAATCTTTGGTGCCACCACTCTGGCGTATGAGCTCAAATTTTTCTGTCTTCATTGAGGCTGAGGGAAAACACCCTCAGCTAAAGAATTCCTTTACGCCCTCAAATACCCACATAAAGCCTTGAAATATTAAGTAGATTACCTCCTTTGAGCACGAACAGCAAGAGAACTGAGAACTGTTCTATGAGCATGTATTCCTGCTAGTACGCGTACACTGTATACCATCTAATGAAGGCAAAATCTCGCTGCATACTGTGCTTCCGAGGACTCGCAGTCGGTTCAATTTCACTAACCACGTGATTTAAAATACTAGAAGGGACGAGTGGAATTAATGGATGAGTTGTTCACCTGATACAATGGTTTAGCATCTTGTAGCTTCTATCATTTTATATCGTACATACGAGTTTATGTTTTTCCTAAACATATGTCAATACAAGGTGCCAAATTATAACTAATTAATAACTGACCTGGTACAAGTGGGGAACAGAATACCCACTCATCTTGTAGGAGCGCGGAACAGAACACCCAGTCACCTGGTACGAGTGCGGAACAGGACCCCCACTCACCAGCTACGAGTGCATAACAGGACCTCCACTCACCTGGTACGAGTGCGGAACAGGACCCCCACTCACCTGGTACGAGTGCGGAACAGGGCCGCCACTCACCTGGTACGAGTGTGGACGGAACTCACGCAGAGCGTCAGCGAACTGCTGGTACTCCTCAGGAGGCACCACAGCGAGGGACGGAGATGAAGGTTGCGACATACTTGTGGTATGCGAAGTGAGGAAACTTTCATTTGAATTACTGGCAAAGTGTTTTCGAGTAACTAAGTTCAAATTTGCATTCAGGTTTGCAAAATTGCGTTTTTTATACAATATTCTCAATTTATTCATTAAAGAAACATTTTATCCACCAACAGATAATATTTAAGTCACAATTATGTAGAAACAAATACATACGTACAAACACGCATTTTACTCATCTATCAACACTGAAAACGGGGGCTCGCGTGCTACATTCTGAACAGGGAAAACCAGATGTTTAATAGTGTTATTTCACGCACGTCTGTATACTCTTGTCACACTCGAGTGCTACATTGTAAATTCATATTTCAGTGTTAGGTTCTAGCGTTACATTCCAGCGTTACACATTACGAGTAATATTATTCACAAAAATAAATAAACTCAAACGAAAATAATTTCAGATTCATCCTGGAAATTCACATTTTTATCGACCTTTTTTTGTAAAGCCAAGAAAATTATGTAGTTTTCTTTACTTGACAAATGAATATAGAGGCAAAATTATGCCCTTATCTTTATTTAACACTCAAAGTCAATGGCTTAATGGCTTAAGACACGGGAATACTTGGGCTTTTGTATATGGTAACATGATATAAATTTGAACGGCAGGTTTTCAATGAGCTGCTCCAAAACATTCCTTACAAGTTTCATTTCGTCCATAAAAAACGATGATTTCATCTTTACACTCGCAAGAAATTTGAAAAGCTTCTTCATTGAACTGCTACTTCACTATGTCTTGTGTGCACGAGAGAGTGCATTCTTTCTGACAAGGAACCTGTAAAATAATTATAAGTTCGTCTTGTGCGTAGAACATGAACGCCATTGTAAATAACATAAAGTTCTATTCTACTCCTACAATTGCTATTAATGATTTTCAGCAAAATTATTCTGTCAGGAAGATAAGATTGAGAAGATGTGTTTCTCCCGTGTCAGTACAGCCCATATTTGATTCACAAGATTTGTTAAAAAGTAAGTAATTCTCTACATAAAAAAAGTAATGACAAAGAAAATCTTTGGCATTAATAAATAATCAAAACGGAGAGTTATAGATGAACGTATTTTCATACATTCTTTATCAAACATTCATTTTTCATAAAAAATCATACAATAACTATAATAAGTATACAATAACTCGAGGATTTTCAGTCTACCAAATTATGCCATTTAACAGTATCCGGTATTCAACTTTGGCGGGTTTTTTTGTCATTCATATGCACACTCGTGGAACACTCATTTACTGCTACTGATAATTTCTGGCGTTAAATAACCTGGTCTCCTCAGAGTCGCTGAAGACCATGTCGGCAACGGGCAGAAATATTCAACAATCCTCCCACTGCAGAG
Source organism: Trinorchestia longiramus (assembly GCA_006783055.1). NCBI lineage: Eukaryota > Metazoa > Arthropoda > Malacostraca > Amphipoda > Talitridae > Trinorchestia > Trinorchestia longiramus. The sequence continues at coordinate 42,587 of VCRD01001518.1, read as the reverse complement.
CAGCCAGCTGCACTGCTCATACATTCATAAATATCCACGCACCGTCAAGTAAAATTTCTACCGAAGACTCAACAGCAAAATAGGCTGTTTTTACCGAAAAAACTGGTTAAAGGCAAAACAAAACTACGTTCACCTCAACACTTCACGTCTCATGACATACTAGAGTTGCCAGAAGATTTTCGTGAATAAAACAATTTACAAGCTCAAAACGTAACAAATTTGACGAAAACGTAACAAATTGGTAAAATTACTAAATAATTGCACTTTTTTATATTAATACCCTTCAAAGCGTACTTGCAACGTGCTACTGGACTCATATTATGCATTCGTTGAAAATATTACTCTTACATCATGCAAATTGAAATTTTTTTGGCAGTAAAACTTGTATAATGTAATGCTAACAGAACATTGTTCAAGCCTATGCAATTTTTTAATATTATTTTACCACGTATATTTTAACACACAATAAAATTGTGTTCTGTTACAAAGTTCATTTTCTCTGCATGTGTAGATAGAAGAATAAAAATCTTCATTAACCTTTCAGAAAGAAGTTTCTTTTTCAGAGTTGATGTAGCATAAATTCTGTTTTGTATTAATTTAATTGCTGGGGGACTTTCAGTGAGTACAGCAAAAAGACATTTCGAATACAAAAGAGGATAATACAAGGCAGTTAATACATTTCAAATGCAACTTTTTTCAATATAATATTTTCCAGAGAAAATGGACCTTCGAAACGTACAGAAAAATGAGGCATTGAGAGTAGGTTCAGCATTAGTTTGAACAGAAATGGATAATAAAGACCATCACCGCCTGTTTCTTTCAAAACATCATTCCAAAATTGCGCTGGTCCTTTTTCACTGATGCGATACGTGTCTTCTAAAGTAAGTTCCCCTCTTTCGGTATTCCTTGTCTATATTTTCTATTTAATATAATATGAATTTTTTTACAGAAAGTGAATGATTGTGTGAATTTTCCCGATATTAACTTTATCTGGATCAATTGCCTAAAATGTATCATTTCGCAAAAACTGGTCGAAAATTTGTTTCATTAACGGTCCATAGAAGTTTAAAATCTTTATTCATAAATATTTAAGCTCTTTGTTAGATCGTAATTTTCCTGCAATTTTCTGAAACTAATCACGTTCATGCTGATACTCGCCACTGCCCCGGCTACTCTCAAACTGTACAGCGATTAGATGCAGCAGAACAAAACATGCTTCAAATACATACTTTGTATATGCGTTTGAAACATTTCTCTGGAATTTCATTGACCCAAACATCAATTACTATATGAACCAACTTCGAATGTTGAAATAGTAACACCTTCTGTTAAAGTCGTAAGAAAAGTAACAATGTTAAGATTTGTAAGCAAAAAGTAACACTTTTATTTCGAACGTAACAATTCTGGGAACCCTGTGGCACACAGCCATGAACGCAGTGGAACAGTGTTGCCACCTCCAATAGGCAAAATACCACCAGGAACTTGGCAGTTAAACTGGCCGTTATCATAGACTGTAACAAGTTTGAAGGAAAATTTTGTATGATTTATAATTGATATTTATTTTAAAATAGCAAATAAGGTATTCGTTCTGAATGCCGCTAGAAAAAAGTTAGAAAAAATCAAAATACGTTAGATTTGCCGCTAGATAAGTCACAAACCCGCCAGATTTATCGGGAAAACCGCTAAATTGACAACACTGCCTGACGTCAGCAGGGTGCAGACCGCAAGCGTACAGATATTAGTGCCTATTGCAGGGTTCCCACTCATGGGTTTTTCCACCCATATCTGGGTTTTTCAGACCCCTCCTGGGTTCCTAGGTTTAATTTTTGAAATATCGCTAAATCTGGGTGTTTTTGAAGTCAGGCAGTAAATTCAGCCCTCATTACCTCATAGTGCAGTGGTTAACACTCCTACCCTATGGTGGTAGGTACGAGGGTTCGAATCCCGTAAACGTCGTAGTAAATAAAAAGGGATTGTGGGCGTGGCGCCCCCTTACAGTATGTATAACACTGAGATGTCAAACGACAGAGTAGCTGGTTGGACTTGGCCCTTTATGTCAACGACCATGTAGGGGACCTTCCAAGGTGGGGTGCGAGGGCGGTAACGTGCCGGAGCGCTAAGTAGCTATTATATAGGCATATGTTCACATATAGTGAAGATGCTGAATATCCCTGATCTTGCTAGGCATGGGTAAAACGAAGATCGCGTGCGCAGTTTGAAACTCTACGGAGCTAATCTTACGTCGTCAGACCACTCTGAACCAATGGTCTTAAGATTAAGGTAGGTCATCAGCGGGCAAGGTTTCCATGTGTAGACATGCATTTCCAGACAGTAAATTCATCATTAACTGGAATAAATTGAATAATGCAGTTAAGAAATTTTGTTTCTATCATATGTTCACCGTATGATACACCATATCACCGTATGATACACCGTATGCAAAAGCATATCAGATACAAAACTACGCTTATCGGATGGGGTAGAATGTGTTCAACCTGTTTCTCGCCCGTAAAAAACGAGTAACGAACAAGTATCTTACGAACTTGCTCTCCCGGCTTGTGTGCGCGTGTGTTGCTTGGCTCGTTACAGTGACGTGACGTGCATTTTGATCGTAAACCTGATTGTGCATTCTTCAAAAGTGAATGTCTAGAAATTTATTATAGATATTTAATTTTCATATTTCAGCCGCACTCGTATTCAAAATGGCTAGCCCTCGAAAAAAATATGTCTAAAAAGTGATAGAAGCAATCTTTCAAAGAACAATGGTTAAATGACGAGATTTTGAAAGAGTGGCTTAAAGAAGATCCAAGTGAAAAGGGTTGTAGTTACTGCACATGCTGTGATACAAAAATAGAAACGCATATAAGTCAATGTTGTTATCGCATAGTAAAACTGCTATACACAAGAATAACAAATCTGCGAAATCAACAACGAAGTTAGATACATTTGTCAATAAACCGAAGCTTACAGAAAACGAGGAGGTGGCATAGGCAGAAATGATGATCTCTGCTTTCATTGCCGAGCAGCATCATATGCCATTTGCTCACACTGATCATTTGATACAAGTGTGTAAGAAGCTTTCATAACCGCAATATTGCTAAAGGGGTTAAAATACAAGCAACAAAAGTATCTTATCTCATTCAAGAAGGAACTTCTTACCATGAAAAACAAATGGAGGCTATATCGACAATTCAAAGACGTGTCGGTGTCGAATAAATCTATACCTGATTTCTGGTACTCTGCATAAGATCAAGGACGGATTAGACTACTCAAAATTCGGAATACTTTCTGATTTCATGACTAACCAAACTGTTCTGCCACACTCATCCACATCAGTATAAAGAATATTTTCACTTGGAAATCATGTCAAAACAAAACAAACAAACTCGCTGAAAACAGACACTGTTAGGGATAGGTTGTTGGTAAAACAAGCATTGTCAAGGAGTAAAAAACCTGTCACGATTGGAAACCTAAACCGGAATTAGTATGAGATTTCATTAACGAAGTATGTCACCAGCGTAATGAAAAGCGCCTTGCACAACAGAAAAGTCATCTTAATGTCGATATTTGCGCTGCAGAAGAGAATTGGTAGAAGGAACAAGAATAAAATCAGCCTTACCATCATCGTTTTAACTCATGTAAGTTAACTTTTATTGTTTTCTTATTAAAATAAGACTTCTAGTTTTTTTTTAACGAATCTGGGTTTTTTTCATGTTCAATCTAGGTTTATCTGAAATTTTTGAGTGGGAGCCCTGGCCTATTGTAGTTGCAGCTCGCATTGTCGCTATTTGTCTCTCGTTTGTAAAGGAAACACACATACACAGCTGGATTTTATCCTACAATCATTATGACAAAATATTTACAGCAGCAGATTTTGAGGGTTTTTAGCATTTTTTCAGACATGTCAACAAATAAAAGAAAGTGTTTGATGAGACGAACATGATCGGAAAATAAGATGATGTAATCGAATATATCATAGAATGATCAACAGCAATAATTCAAAATGTCTTTGTGGTACAGACGAATGGCGTAAAAACACAATTTTCGTTAAAAATTCACTTAGTTTTTTCCTGATCTAGTTTTTAGAAAATATATGCCACGAAACACAATTTAACATAAAATAGTGGAAAGTATAGAACATAAAGCTTATGCAAAGACAGAACGGTAACAGTACCTGCTAGTGGGGTCGACTTCGTTTGTAGTTCAAGATGTATATTCGTATTTTATATTTGATGTAAAGATCACAACTTTCGTTCAGACTTTAGAGGATGTATTGCTTCACTTCTGGTATTTATCAGTCAGCTTGCAGTAGGTCTCGCATTTTGGGGTCAAAGTTCAGCAGTGTAATAATTTCCTTTTATTATAGACAAAATTTTTTGAGTATACTTTAGGTCAGTGAAAGTACGGATGTAAATGAATAACATTCCCACATGCAACAATATTTTTGGCTGATAAAGCAGTTTCGAGTTGTTTATAATTTGGGCAGGACGGCTGTTGTGGGTTGCATTACGTACAGTATGGGCAAATTAATACAACACGTTGATTAAATCGCCAGATTGCATATTTATAGACCACGTACAATTACAAAAATTGGACTATATATAAACAATAGTATAAAAAGGTGAATAATATATCTAAAACTCGTAAATATTCATGCGGCCGTACGTCTTAAATGGTTGGTGAATAATAACATGTCTAATTTATTTATTAGTGATTGATTTAATGCATATAAAAAAGGTAAGTTTATCTGCCTACTTTTAATTGCATGATGATTGACTGTTGATGAGTTCTTTTCTCTCTCATGATTTACGTAATCTTGGTTTCAATGCATGGTTTTTCTGCATGCTATCCTTCCGTTATATTTCAATTAATACTTGTAATGACATAATTAATTAAATGCAACAAAAATACATACGTAATCGCACTAGAGGGATTCTAATCCTCTGAATACATGACACGGTAAAAGGTGCTCCCCAGCTAGGGTGAATGATACACGCAGAAAATTTAATACATGTTATCCTATAATAATATCACGGGATGGAAAATGTGAATTATTTACGACATTTTGGCATACAAACCACAACATGATATCCTATTAAACTGTGCATCATTAATGGATAAATTGCATACTTAATAGTTGAATAATTAAAAATGCATACGGAACAAATTAATTAAATCAATGGCGCTCACTACAACTTACGAAATTTACCATGTCGCCAACCTCGATCACATGAACAATAATAATGTTAAACATGCCATTCACTGGAGGTATGTTGCTGATGATAGGTTTCAATATTAACACTCACAATTACAATACATTAGCAATAACGCTGGTTATTCCCCTCCCCTTTCCTTGCTACTTTGGAATCAATTCTTCCCTCATTATACACGGTTAAGTGCACGTAAAAAATCTGCCGTTATTCGTCGGTGTGATGCTAACTTAATTCCCTCTTAATCACTTTTACACCTATTCCACCCATACCCCTAAACCTATACCTATCCTTCAATGTCACTCTAGCTGCAAAGAAAAACCCTACATCGCTCGAGATTTAATACTAAAGTCCCCACTTCTCTCGCTTCATGGCCTTCTTATACAAGATCAGCTTTTCTTCTTTTGTCATTTATTTCTAATTTCTGTCGCAGAGTCTTTTACACTCTATGTACAAGGCTCTGTTGTGCTTATCGTCTTGTGGAGCTCAGCATATTTCTTGTGCCTTTGCTGACTGTCTAAGGTTTGTTTACGCAGTTGTTTGACGGCGTCCTGTAGTCCCACCCTTCTAACGTAGCTGTCAATGTATATACTTTGTATACATCTGTCGATACATACGTTTTACACATCGCTCTAAAATATGAAAACCTATGCATATATCATAACTATCATGACATTTAATAGAAAAAATATACAGCAACATGGATAATAAGTGCGTGAACCAAAGTTTACAACATATATCAATATATACATACATTAATACTTCGTTGCATACCCCTTATTATTAATTATGGCTTCGAGATGTTCATAGTAGTTCACTACTAGCCTTCTGCAAGTTTCAAGCATAATCTTATTCCATTCTTCAATGCAAATTTCTTTGAGTTCAGTGACATTATTATATGTATTGGGACCTCTCTTATGAGTCTTCAATTTCAAATCCCTCCACAAGTTTTCAATCGGATTCATGTCCGGGGATTGACTTGGCCATTCTAAAATGTTTATCTTCTTCATCCTCAACCTTTCCTTAGTTTCGTTTGCGATATGCTTTGGATTGTTGTCTTGTTGGAATTTCCAGCCACGTTTCAATTTTAACAAACGAGCTGGAGGTAGGAGTTGCTCTTCCAATATTTTACGATATTTCCTGCCATTCATGGTTCCTTCAATGATGGGAAATTTACCTATCTCTAATGAGCTGAAATATTCCCACGCCATGATTGAGCCACCTACAAACTTAACAGTGGGTATAGTGCACTTTGGTTCATATTCTTCCTTTTGTTGCCTCCAAACATGGTTTGTGCTGTTTCTCTCAAATTGTTCAATTTTGGTTTCATCTAACCAAAGTACTGAGTTCCAAAACGCTGCTGGCTTGTTCAAATGGTCGTTGACATACTTCAGCCTGGCCTTGACGTGACGTTTATGGATAAGATGTCCTACGGAGGGCGTCGGAGCGAAGACCTTCACGGCGTAGTGCCCTACTGATCGTGTGTTTGCTGGCTTTGATCCCAGATGCCTTGAGGTCATCCCTCAATTCTTCACGAGTAGTTTGAGGCTTCTGCACTACTGTTCGGATCAATTTTCAAACAGAGCGGTCGTTAATCTTCCGTGGACGGCCAGTTCGAGGCTTGCTGAGAGTCGTTTTCCGGAATTTCTACTTTCGTATTATGGTTCCAACCGAGGTTATAGGAAAACACAGTTGTGCACTTATCTTCCGACATCCCAAACCTTCATTATGGAGCTCCACAATACGTTTGCGAAGATCTTGGCTGATGTCCTTATTCTAACGAAGATCACACAACTTAAGTATAAACTGAAATAGAGCTAACAATATTCAAACGAAACATACGTATATGTCAAACTCGCGCTATAATTCCTCAGCTCTGGAGTCAAATCGACTAATTTAATTTTATCAAAAACCGGGATGTCTTTTTCTTTTTACTCTTATTTTGTTTCTGTTATATTTCAGGCTTATAAATTGGTGCTTTTTTTTAACATTATAAACGTTAACATGTTAGAAAGGTTTAATTTTTCATAGAGCATAAAAAAAAATTCTCGATAGATTATAAATTGTGTTTTGCCTAACACTAAATAGAATTTTATGTGAATTAATGTTGCTCTTCAGATTCTTCTTCTTCCGAGGAATTTAGATGTATACGAGTATATACATATGTATATATGTGCATATGTGTATGTGTGTGTATGTACATACATGTGATATGTGCATGTATGTATGCATGTGTGCGTATGTGTG
>VCRD01001518.1:12557-34885 GCA_006783055.1 Trinorchestia longiramus | reverse complement strand
ATGTTTATGTATACCCGTAGGTACTGCTGTTCTATCATCTATGATACTATGCATAGAATACCTACCACTTAAGGATTTTATGATAAGGCATTTTTAAAAACCAATGATGTTACATTTCTTATGTACCAACTTTATTGGAAATATACGTTTTTGTTTTGTTTTTTTGTTTGTTTAACCCATGCTTACGACCTTTCAGAACGAGAGCTGCTGTACCAATGACACTTGTTAGAGATGAATGCTGACGAAAGTTCGGTTCCAAATAGTAGAATGTATTAGAACATTCTGGAATAATCCTACAATAATTTTCGTGTATAATATCGAGAATAAAGTCGGGTATTGTAAACTTTTGTTCACGTATTTATTGTACATGTTCCTATATATTTTTTCTATTAAATATTTGTGGGTTTTAGATATATTAATAATCTTTTCATACTATTGTTTATACATAGTCCAATTTTCGTAATTGTACGTGGCCTATAAATGTCCAATCTGGCGATTTAATCAACCTGTAGTATTATTTTGCCCCCTCTGTATAAGGGTAGCAGTAACTCCCGGCTTCGAAAATTTTAGTTTTAGCCAAATTTTTGGCCACTTCCTGAAATTAGGTGGGGGCTGTTACCAAATGCTTAATGCAAAATGCATGAAATTAGGAATACATACCAGATCGATTTTTTTAAATAGAGTGTAAAATTTGTATCTGTGTACAGTAATCCCTCGTTTATCGCAGATGTTATGTTCTAGGACCAACAGCAGTAGGTGAAAATCCGCGAGGTTGCAGCATTATACTTATTTTATTACTTTATTGTACATATTCATATACGAAAAAATAAATAAATTTATTTAAGGGCTATTTCATTTCCTAATCTGCGTCTTCGAGGGTATCAGGTTTAACAACACATTCAAACGTTTGTTTTATTTCATTGACTGAATATATGCTTCATGTAATAATAACACATATTTTTAATGGCAGTAATGATAACACAGTAACTTTATGACACTAACATGTCAGAGCAGACGGGGGTACTCAGGAGAGACGAGGGTACTCTGATTGGTTCGTGAGCCAAACAGAGACCAGGATACAGAACACAATGATGTGATTACGTAGTCGTCTCCCACCCATCAGCCAATCTGTTGATCATGTACATAAGCTCGCCATAGAAACCCGCAATACACTTAATCTGCGAACAGTGACCTGCGATATAGCTAGGGATTACAGTAATATTCAAAACCCATGGTCTGATGCAATTCCATCGAAAATTTATCTCCCTGATCTATAATAACCGACACTAGCAAACTGTCAGTATGAAGCCGATGTGCCAACCTCACAGTGACTGCTTGGCAGTCGTAAGCTGGATTGATATTTCATGCATGGCAATAACCGTATAAAACTAGTCCTCTGTTGTGCTCAGTACTCACAATTTTCGCATGTCTTAAATTTTTAGCCTTCTCCTACATGGCCATGTTATCGGTAGATAAGATATAAAATAGAAGTTCTGTATATATTCATGAAGAATATTCAGGTTCTGAAAATACTGATTCAGGCTCATGGGTAAAACTGGAAAATGCATTTTATTTCAAAGACTCTTACGTATAACACTTTTAAACCGTGGAATTTTCACAGGTACTATCTAGGGCATATTACCTGTAGATGAGATACAGAATGGAGGTTTTGCATATATTTATGAAAAATATGCATGTGAAACAAAACAATTCGTCACAAATCTTTAAAATTATACATTCGTCTTCATAATAATTTCAAATAAGACAAATCTAATCAAATTTATAACGTAATTATGGGTCGAAAAATCTTTAATTTTATCCCTTTCAAACCGTGGAATTTTCACCAGAACTATCTAGTACCTGTATATCGCAGAATTTATTAATCGAAACTTCATGAATTGTTAAATGCTTATTTATCTATTCATAAAACCAGTGATTTTGTGGGATGTGCATCATGACCAACGGAGAGAATAGTTTTGTTGTAATCCACGAAAACATCAACTCACATTCAAAATATTAAATAAAAATTCAATATGTCTCTTTTATTTTGACATCAACACTTGCTAAAACTGATTCATGAGTATTAACAAAATAAGGCACTACTGACCTCTATTCGGCTGAGTACTAACACCAGTCCACATGAATACCTTCACACTGATTCCCAAATTCAGACATTAACACCTGTCCAAATGAAGCTCTCAAGCGCCTGCACAAACGAAAAAATTAATGTCTGCCCAAATAAACTGGGTAAATACTTTGAGACATGATACATTATTAACACTTTGAGACATGCGAGTAAGAACACTATAGGAAACGAAGGTATTAACCTTTGCCCAAATGGAGGTATTGTCATCTGCCCGCGAGAGAGTATATGTAATCACCAACCAGACAACCAAAATCAGAGAAGAGTAACATGGCGTACGCCAGCGGTTCTTACACATAAGTTATGAGAGCAAACTGACGACGTGCTTCACATCAAAGTTTAATTCCAGAATTTGCAAAATTTAGTAAGTTTCTACATCATTTGATGACCAAGTATGTATGTGTAGATTGAAGTAATAAAAGATGAATTCACAAACGCACCTTTACAGAAAATAATCCGAAAATTGTATATAAAATCAAAATCGAAAAGCCTGATTATTCTTCCGATTAATTTTTCTACTCATTTAAAGAAAAGTAATATAAAAGCTGATATTATAGCTGGTTCATATCTTAGCAGAGATTTTTTTTCATCTCATTTGCTTTAAGTAATATTTAACGATCAATGGACGTGCCTAATTTTCTCTCCAAGTTTCTTCCCATTTTCTAATGTTTTTGGAATAACTCTCCTCGAAATTTCGGAAGCGATCTACTTTGCGCTTGAAATCAAAGCCCCGCGGGAAGTAATGCGCAATCTGTACTTTTGTGTAGGGCTTGTAGCCCAATTTCAAGTGCATGTTCATGGACCTTGTTACGGTCTCGTTGATGATACAGACCACTGGTAAACTTTCTTTGTCTACAGTGTGCGCCAGCTGCAGCGTGGCGGCTCGGGCCAGACCTTTTCTTCTATGGTTTTCTTTGGTGTACGTCATCCCCAAGTCCGAAACGAATTTATACAAAGAATGAGAGACCAATTCATCATTCTGTTGACAGTCACTTGCACCCTCATCATGAATATTTTGCGAATTTTTTCTATGAAACACTGCGGCGGATGGAAGTGTGTCTAGTATGTTGGACACTGAATCCACGGTCGAGATGTAGGCTCCAGACCACTGCTTCAGTATTTCCTCTCCATAGCTTCCATCCAACGTTCCATAGTAATATCCCGTCGGTAGCCTGGATTCATCAAAATTCAAAATTGTTTAGTTTAGTTCTTCATAGATCTTACATAAATGGATGTAGTTAAAAGATCAATCACAAACAAATCAGACAATTTTGTGAAGAAGATTCTCCAGGAATTAAATACGTGCGACACAATCTTTTTTAAAAGCAGTAAAAGGGAGCTGAAAAACCGTTGAGAATATCAGTTGAAGAAAAAAGTAATATCAGGTAAAGTAAAGATTTATATCAGGTGAAGAAAAAGAGTATTCAAATTTCGTGTTCATCAAAGAGCAACAGAACATAAAAGTTTACTTACTCTGGTACGGGCGGAATGTCGGCCGGTGCGAGAGTCAGCACCTCCATGATCATGGTTGTGAACAAATGCAGTTCTCCCTCCGACAGCTTCAAAAGGATGGCGTCCATCTGAGGATGAGCGCACGATCCGCTAATATAAACGTTTAAACGCTTCTGATTCGTTATGGTAATTCGGTAAAAATTATTTCAGAAAAAGCCTTCTGTTCACCTGAATGTCCCAATAATCAATAATCACATGTCACAAACAGAGAAAAATTAGAATCGTGTCTTTGGGGCACGTCAGTGATCAGTACTGCAGTAGTGATCACTGACTGTTCGCCTCATGAGGCGAACAGTCGTCTTCAAGTGCATTCAGAATTGAATTGTGCGTAGAAGAACTAAAACAATGATATTTTACGAGTGTGAAACTAAAGTGTCTGCTTAGAATAATAATTCATACTACACTGTCTAGTAGGAAATTAATTTCATTTTGTGTGAAACCGTTCTATATTTACCAATTACCACTTGGTGTGTGAAGTACATACTCTGGTACGCAAGTGCGTGGGTATCTGCGATATCAGGAGGGGTTCGTTCCACCTGACACCTGGCAAAGTCAGCAGCAGCTGACACACTTCATCGTCTGACAAGCTGTCCTCGTTCCAGAAGATCTTGAACACGAAGATTTCTTTCTATAAGGATAATAATGATTAAAATAAAACTACTGATGCAACTAATTGAAATTTTAAAAACTCAATTTGTTCATGAATATGATGATATACGATTTTGAAAATGGAATTCACAGAGTAAAACAGAGAAGCTATTCGGTGCTGAAGAATTTTCGTGATATTAATCAACTGACTTGAGTAATTGAAAATTTCATGCATTAAAATTTATATATATATATATATATATATATATATATATATATATATATATATATATATATATATATGAATTTATGTAAGAATGTATATCAACTTTCACATTCTCGTAATTTTTGATGAGCAAATCTAACGAAGTCTCTCCGTTTAATCTAGAATCTCAGTTACTTGAATGTATTCGATTCACAGTGCTGAAACAAAGTATCAAACCATTGCTCAGCACCCCATGAATATGACTCGACTCGATCTTATGGATAAAATAGAGACGAGGTCTTTATGTCCGAGCTAACATGCCCACCCCAGCACCGACTGGGGCCACAACGGCCAGCTGGTGACGCAGAGTTGCGTCCGCCGGGGCGTAGAGCGCAGAGTTCAACAGGTCAAAGTGTTGGAACTTCAGGTGACCCCGCAGCATGATCTCTATCTGGGAAAATGAGACCAAAATTAAGTCTAAAAATACTTTTGTTTGTTTGTGAACACTATTACTAGTCTTCAGCATTATAGTGTTTATTTTGAATGTTATGTATGGGGGAATTTTGCAAGGCCCGATACCTACAAGTCCATGCTAACGGGTTCTTAGAAACATATTGATCTCCTTCCTTGAGTACAAATCGAGGTAAGAGAAAACTACCATACTTTATTCCTACTTCCACTCAAGCGTCGAGAACAAAAAGTTTCATCTTCGTGTTCATACCCCTGACACACACAGCTACAAGTTGCTCAGAGGTTTAGTTCTTCAATTGTATAATATAAATTGAAATCAAAATTATGTGAACTCACAGGAGACAATTGTTACTGTTCTATTAACAGAAAAATATGAAATAGTGGAAATAAAGTTTCAAAACAATCGAAATTAGACTATCAGATCTTGATCATGCAGCTGTCGGTTTCAAGGTGGGTTTGCTACAAGACCATGGACTGTTGAACGTATATCAAACCGAGGACTGTTGAACATGCATTAAAGCTGAGGGCGGTTGAACATGCATCAAGACTCGGGATTGTTGAGCATAGATCAACACCTAAGATTGTTAAGCGCAGATTAAGACTTAAGACTTTCACAGTCATTTAACTTGGAAACAGATATCGTTGACTATGGCAAAATTTTTCCGCCTGTATTTGAAGGTCGAGGATTTCTGAGCGTTAGCGACACCCAGTTTGCGTCACCGGTAACCTTATAACTCATGTTCTCTTCTACGAGGGCAGATTTTTTCAACCTGCCCTTTCTCTTTCAAACAGAAAGACGTAGTGCAACTGAAATCTATCGCAGAATAAGCAAAGTGTAAGGTGACTACTTTATAAGTTAGGGTAGTGTACAGAAATGATGTAAAAACCTTAAAGATGGATGAACTGACGTTTATGAAGAAGGGAGACAATGGCGCAAGTATGTAGATATAACGAATGCCTCAACCGTTTGGTCTTATGTAGAGAAATAAATAAGGCCCTGCAGTTTTTTTTATTAAAATGATTATGTTATGTAAATTTGTCTTTTTTTCGTAGCTCATCGGATTGCAAAAAAGCCCTCGTATAATATTTATATCAGCAAACATATAGACATTTTTTCCAAGAGTCAATACAGGATTTTGCACCGCCACTTAATATTGGTTGCGAACAAAGAAATACTAAAAAATTACACATCAGTATTAATATTTTATCTTCTTGATAAACATCGCTCATGGATCGGAATGAAATGAACATTCCATTTAACGCTATATTTTATAGCTCAACAATTTCTCAGGATTACAAAGTTCACGCTCGACATGGAAATCATTCCATACGTTCTACCTATTTTCCATCGCATCTTTTTGATGAAAATGAATTTATTCTTATGTAACAAACAAAATGTTTCACAAAATTTATAATTCCGCTTCAATAGAATTATCACTTATCAGTATACATCAATATTTTATGAACTAAAAATAACCGTCCTCGCAGTCAGCTCTAAAAGCGCGGTTCTATCGTACTTTAAAAAAAACACTGACCTGGTACAATTACTGAACAGAACCTCTACTGACGGTACGAGTGCAGAACAGGACCCCCACTCACCAGCTACGAGTGCAGAACAGGACCCCCAATCACCTGGTACGAGTGCGGAACAGGACCCCCACTCACCTGGTACGAGTGCGAAACAGAACCTCCACTCACCTGGTATGAGTGCGGACGGAACTCAAGCAGAGCGTCAGCGAACTGCTGGTACTCCTCAGGAGGCACCACAGCGAGGGACTGAGATGAAGGTTGCGACATACTTGTGGTATGTGAAGTGAAGAAACTTTCATTTGAATTACTGGCAAAGTGTATTCGAGTAACTAAGTTCAAACTTGCATTTAAATTTGCATTCACAATATTCTCAATTTGTTCATTAAAGGAACATATTATGCACTGTAAGATAATATTTACGTCATAACTATACTGAAATAAATACATACGTGTGAACACGCATTATTTTACTGATTTAGCAACACTGAAGACGGGGGTTCGCGTGCTTCATCCTGAGCAGGGAAAAACATATGTTTGAGAGTTATTTCACGCACGTCTGTATACTCTTGTGTTACACTCGAGTGTTACACTCCAGCGTTCCATTCTAGTGTTACATTGTAGATTTATACTCCAGTGTTAAATTCTAGCGTTACACTCCAGCATTACACATTACGAGTAATATTATCTCAACACATAATAAAATCCATGGTCCCACATACCAGCTTGGTCAACTGGTGAGCGAACCCGCTTGTGATGCGGGAAGACCCAGGTTCAAGGCGCGCTGCCGCAGTGGTCGGTTTCTGTATGACCGACGACGGATAGAATTACGGCATGGGACTTGGGTATTGACCAAGGACTACTATAAACAGGACGTGCACGACCATATACCTGACTACGCTAGCGGAGGCCATTGCATTCTTAGTAACATAACATTTTCTATTGGACAAATTGGTCAAAAATTACTTCTTCAAAGCAATAGAAGGGATAATAAGGTTTTACAGTGAAATTTAAACCGTTTAAAGCATTGTAATGCTTTGATATATCAATTTTAGCCGGACTTAACATGTATTATTGTATGAGCTTAGTGGCCACTTCATTGAAATCCAAGTTGCTGCAGTTTTAGACTTTACAAAATGAATTGTAGTCAAAACATTTCCAATGCAAACAAACATACAAATCGTCACGTAAATATACAAAAAGACATAGAAGCAAAAACCTATCATAACTGCAGCGATTACTCGGCCAACCGGGCCTTCTTGACAGAGGTCTGAAGAAGGACTGCATTCTTCTGCTAGTCTTTTTCTGAGGGGTTGACAGCAAATTTGAGGGGTTGACAGCAAATTGAATGAGTGTAGTAGTTCTCAAAATACTGCCTTTCTTTGACTCGTACAGTTCCTTGACGTCTGCAAATGATGCCGTTGTTTCACTGTCAAGACTGATCTTCTGGCCCTTCTCACTGATCCAGTTGTTGCGGATGCAGTTGTTTAGCAGATGTAGCTCCAGTTGTTTAGCTCCAGTTGTTTAGCAGATGTACTGTGTCAAAAAGGAGAGACCAGACATGCTCGTTGTCAAGAGGATACTTGGCTGTGGCACTGCACTCACCTAGTCGTTCAAACAGCTGACAATACTGCTGGTTCACCTTGTGGTTGTCTGTAATAGACCCGATGATTGTCGAATAGGCCCTCTCAACAGCAGCTGCAGCCTATTTCACACGTCCAAGCTGGTATGCTGCCGTCAGCTTGTGGACGGATGTCAGGAATCATCAGACTAGGCCCTTTGTGCAGCGATTTCATCATAACACACAGAATAGAGAGGGCCTTGCACTCTCGGTTGTTCTCGGCCATGCCACTCAGCAACCCACCAGAAAATGAAACAGTTAGGCGAATCTGTACTTCATCTACCAAGAAAAACTCATTCTTCTGTTGCAGTGTCTGGACTTTGTCAAATGTTTCCCTCAGCACCTGGTCCTTGTGAATAAATGAAGTGATGTACTGCAGCTTGCGCTTGCATGGCAGCACCAAAAAGTCTCAGAGCTGTTCATAATTACACTTTGGGTATGATTGAAGAGCAAAACAATAATCATTAATGGACAACTGCTTCTGTGATAAAAGTTCCAACTGACGTGTAAAAAATACCAACTTCTTCTCCTTCTCGGTGTCGACATAGGCTGACGTGTGAGCTTGAAGGTTGACTACATTTTGGATTGTTTTGTCAAACGGGATGTCATACATAGTTCACTGCCAAGCGCACAGTTTCGTCGGACTGCGTATACGATCTCAAACCATTATTGGGATGAAATGTCTTAAACAGTGGTACTAATGCCGTTCTCGAACGCACTGAACGTCAGTGGGGAACACAAAGTGGGCTTGTTTTTGACAATTACAGACAGGCTGCACTCTCCGAAGTAGTCGGTCATGAACAAACACACAAGCTTTTCTTTCAATCTTGAAATAATCAAGTTCTTATACTGCTTCTGCAGGTTACGTTCAGGTTTGACAGCATCAAATGAAATAATCTTATCCTTCTGAAGAAAATACCTCAGTTGTTGGTCTTCAACTTTTGCCGGGCGAGTTGCAGGTTTTGGAGATGGCAGACATGAAGCAGGCACATTGAAGATACTGGGAGAGATTTCACTTGTTCACACAACTCCACACTTGTTCGGCATTTTTAATACATATAATTAGCAATAAACTTTGTAAACAAACAGTATCCACTTAGAAATGCAGCCATGTGCCTCGAAATATACAACAATGTTCGATTCAAACCGAGCGACAGACTACAATAATGGTCGCACTGTGACAGATGGTAACTACCTGAGCTCACTCAGCTCAGTGAACTGGCCTCCGCTAGCGTAATCAGGCATATGGCCGTGCACGTCCTGTTTATAGCAGTTCTTGTTACCGACCCAAAAGTGAGCCAAAAGGCTCGTTCCTATCGTTTCATTCTATTCTATTCTATGCTCTGTGTCCCACTTTACTGCTATTTTACATAGAAGGAATTAATTGGACACAATACATGAATTCGATCAGGGGAATTAATTGGGAAAGAGGCCTTACTAAGGAGGTCCCCACATTGTATTGTGGATACCAAAGGCACGGAATTACTATGAATTACGGCATTTTTTCCGTTATTAGCATTCTTCCCCTTCAATGTGGAAACTTCTTTAGAAAATTCAAATCTTTTCATTATTTCCTTTATAATTATTTCAAAGTTTGTCAGCGTCATATTACTTTACATTCTTATGAAAAATTTGAATTACTTCTCACCAGAATTCAATGCCTGTTATGGAAGAAAGAAGAAGAACAGCTCGAGAACGAAAAAGACAACAGCTATTACGCTTATGTAAGAATAAATACAAGTAAAACGCCAAGTAGCAACAATTATACAAGGTGTCTCAAAAAAATGTACTTACCCTTTAACCGTTGCTAACATGCTATCTTCTTTGTGTTGCAGGTGTGAGGTTCGAACCTTTGCGAACATGATTCTTTAATCACATTTAATCATGTTCGCAAAGGTTCGAACCTCACACCTGCAACACAAAGAAGACAGCATGTTAGCAACGGTTGAAGGGTGAGTACATTTTTTTGAGACACCCTGTATATTCACAAGCATTTCAAGAACGTCAAGAGGTTATAAGATCTCAAGATAGAGTCCAACAATCTCAAAGGGAGGAAAATGAAAATCGAGAAACAAATACCAGAAGAAAAGACTTGCGACAAGGTACAGCAAGAAGATTATAAAATGAAAATGAACAAAAAGCCAATATTAGAAGAGCCAACAATTCTCATGCCATGAGGAATCGGAGAAATCGTCAGAATGTGGATGCCAGAGTGAACAATTTACGGTTCAACGAAGGTTTATGCTAAACTCATAACGCTGGCGAGATGAATGTCTTGTGGTAATTCTGCAACGCAAGGTATTTTTTATCAGAAAAACCATCAGATGAGCGCTTTAACACGTTGACTCCGCAGTGGTACGTATGTGTACCACTTAGGTTAGGTTCTGTAATTTTTTCAGATCCTTCTAGTGACTATGCGTACAAAGTGAAGTTTTACACCAATCAGGCAATCGGAGGCAACGCGTTAATAACTGCTGTCATAAAGTAAAACTATTACCCCCAATTTTCAGACAGTTTCCCCCCATGCTGGAAGTCTATTTTTTCCTATTCTAACAATCCTCATTATACAAATTTTACGAAAAACATAAGATCTTACAATTCATCACTTTCTTTTGCGTCAATGGGCGCACAGATTGCAGACCCGCAAGGGAGAGGACCGTATTGTTTCCGGATGCATGGACAAATTTATCAGAGCATCTCATCTGCATCCATTCGACGGTCAAGACAGGTAGTTTGTACAGTTATATGTTATTCACAATAAGCAAATGCAGCCAGACTTCAAAATTCTGCAAATGCATCCTGTATTCCATAAATGATCGCTAATATAGACAGAATAATCGGAAAAAAAACAATGTATTTGCCGCATTTTTTAAAACTCAACGTGATATAAAAATGCATGAGGAAAAACAAGCCCAAATTGATGGAAGATGCCCTCCCACAGTGAACTCAACATTCAACAGAGATTGTACTGCTGATCGAAAGAGATACAACTTGCCTGCTGTTTATGAAATTGCAATGGTGTTTCAAAATTCACGAGGTGAACCCCCATTTCACAGTGATATCAGAGTCTACTCTACAGCACCTAGTGTGTTCTGATGAATTTTAGCATATTGAGTTCAAATTTAGAGCCAATGACATACACTTCATTTTTCCCTTTCGGAGAACCAGATTGGCAACCGAATATGATTTTCGAAGATGCATGAAGAAAAACATCTTTGTTGCAACATAAGGATTTACTCACAGCAATTAGAGATAGAGAGTTCAATCCTGTTCTCCGTGGAGGGCAACTGTTGCTGCAATGGTGTGTAGATTCGCATTTGCAAGTTGAAGCCAACAATCTTAATTTTGTAAGAACCCAGGAACAGAAGTTATAAGCAGAAGAATACCAAAATTTAACTGAACACATAAACAGCGCTGTCAATAATAATAAGGTTAATGTTGGACTGGACGAACTGTGATTCTACCGTCATCATTCTAAGGTTCTCCCAGGAACACGAGGGAACAATATTATGTTGCCATGTCCATTGTGAGTAAACACAGTTCTGCTCATATCTTTAGGACTATAATATGCAACGCTAACTGAGACGAAATTAAGAATAATTTATTTACAGGACAATACCATTTGATAGGCCTGAATTGAACTCAGAAATGCTACTCTATGTAGATAACTGGTGTACGTTTCAAAACTTTTTTAAAAAGGTCACGGGTTTACCAACTAATTTAGGACTCTTTTTGCACGCTGAATTCAAAAATACATTTTATTTTTCTGGGTCAGGTCTGGTTTCTAAGATATAGTCCATTTCTTTTCCAGCATATTTTTCTAAAATATCACAATTCAAGCGTTTATGGGCTTTGATTTTACAAAATCAGTTCGTAGGTAACCTTTAATACTTAATTTGATTTCTCTTTTCAGATTTAAAAAAATGGATCAGAAGTGTACAAACCATCTTAATAGGTTCTGTTACAGTTGCACATATGTGGTTCTTCCACACCGTCAAGCAAAAATCACGGATTTTGTGAAGAAGGCATATCACGCTTATTTTGGAGTCAAACTAGGGGACCAGGATAAACTATTCGCTCCTCATATCTGCTGCAAAACATGTGTAGAGAACTTACGGGATTGTAGGGAACAAAAAAAGGAAGAGTATGCCATTTGATGTCCTAATAGTGGGGAGGGAAGGGAAATATCACGTTACCAACTGATACTTTTGAATGACAAATCTAAAAGGCATTAATCGCAAGAACAAGCACCATGTTCAATACCCTGATGTTCCTTCTGCCATAAAGCCAGTTCCCCATGGCACCAATGTCCCTGTTCCTGAGAATGTTACCATGGAATCTAGTTCTGATTCTAAATCGAGTGACATGATTAACATAGCTAAGTGTGATAAATACAGGTAAGAAGAGGACGACCAACCGGTCCCTTTGACCAGAGCCGAACTCAGTGACCTGAAACGAGACTTGAACCTTTCGAAGGAGTCATCCCAGTTACTGGGTTCTCGTCTTCGAGAGAAACGTTTACTGGTGCCAGCAACAACATTCTATTGGTATCGGGTTCGCAAAAGAGAATTTAGAAAATTCTTCATGTTTGATGAAGCATCTTCACTGGTCTACTGTAGCAATATTGCTGACCTGATTGAATTGCGTGGTCTGAAGTATGATGCTATGGAATGGAGACTTTTCATTGACTCATCTAACAGAAGTCTCGAAGCTGTTCTTTTGAGTATCGGAAACAAGTTTTCATCAATCCCTGTTGGGCACTCATTGAAATGAAAGAATCCCACAAAAGCATGGAACATCTGTTGTCTGCTCTGAACTACCAGAAATATAAATTGTTGATCTGTGGAGATCTTAAAGTTGTTAGACTCACCCTAGGACTTCAAGGTGGTTACACAAAGTATCCATACTTTCTATGCTTATGGATAGCCGTGCTGATGACCAGCATTATGTCAGACAAGAGTGGCCAACAAAACAAGGATTAAAACCTGAATCACACAACGCTGTGTCCCACCCTCTGGTTGAACCGAGCAAGATATTGCTCTACATCAAACTTGGTCTCATAAAGAACTTTATAAAGGCATTGGACAGGGAAGGGGAGGATATGCTTTCCTTCATCAGAAGTTTCAACGAAAAAACATAGATAAAATTAAGGCAGGTATATTTGATGGTCCTCAAATAAGGGAACTCATCAAGGATACTAGTTTTGATGATGCACTGAATCCTGCTGAACTCTCTGCCTGGTTACTCCTTAAGTCAGTCATTGCAAACTTCCTTGGCAACCACAGAAGTGCCCAGTATCACAAGGTGGTTGATGAGTTAATTGATAATTTCCGCCAACTTGGTGCGCGCATGTCAGTGAAAATGCATTTCCTCCAGTCCCATCAGGACTATTTTCTAGAGAATTGTGGAGACTTCAGTGAAGAACAGGGTGAGCGCTTTCACCAATATATCAGTGTTATGGAGGAACGCTATCAAGGCCAATGGGATATCAACTTTCTGGTCTACTACTGCTGGTGCCTAAAGAGGGATGTGCAGTCTACTCAGCAAAAACAGAAGTCCCTGAAGAGACCATTCATTCATGAGTAGCTTCCTTTGTTCATTATACTCTTTTTGCCATCTATTCAAAATATTTTGTAAGCCTTTTGTGAATAAATCAGTCTAATATTTTTAATATTGTGTTTTATTCACCTAGAAATAGATCGGAATTTAGGATAAATTTTTAATGTGCTAATATTTCATTAACCCGAGCTGATTGAGTAAAATGAGCATGATTTTTGGATTCAGTGCAAAGAACTGACCTAAAATCAATTATCATATGTTAGACCTTGAAAACATCGCAGATCAGTGATAACCGTTATATTGAGCCCCATAACAAACACTTATTAGTAAAATACAACTGATACATCAATATTGAAGTTTGTACGACAATTAAAGCAATAAAGTATGTATTCAAGTATTCATACATGGAATTTAATTCTACTCACATCAACATTCAACAAGTTACTAACAAGGGTGAATTAGTTCATGTTGAAATTAACAAACATGTCGACGCTCGGTACATTATTTCACCAGAAGAAATGTGGTGCCTACTAGAGAAAAAAATGCATGATCGCTCATATACCGGTATTCGCTTACCTGTGCACCTGCCAAGGAAATGAAAGGCAAGCTGTGGACAGAGCTACAGAACACAACACTGAACTGACTGCTTGCTTTCAACTGAGTGCTATTTACAAAAATGAGAGAATCCACATCTATACAGAAATTCCTTACCATTACGTATTTGATAAGCGAACAACAGAGTGAAAGCCCCGTCAGATAGGAGTAGCCAAAATTATTCCCACACTGTTCACAGTGAGTCCTAAAGCAAGCGAAAGATTCCATCTACGACTTCTATTACTAAACGTGAGAGGCGTTCAGAACTTCGAAGATCTGCTAGATGATGTCCTTTACGATACTTTCAAAACTGAAGCAATGCGGAGAAATTTACTGGAAAATGTCAACGAGTGAAACAGATGTATGGAAGAAGCAGCACTTTCATATATGCC
The DNA here is from genome assembly GCA_006783055.1 of Trinorchestia longiramus. NCBI lineage: Eukaryota > Metazoa > Arthropoda > Malacostraca > Amphipoda > Talitridae > Trinorchestia > Trinorchestia longiramus. The sequence continues at coordinate 20,273 of VCRD01001518.1, read as the reverse complement.
TTCTCAACTAGGATATTTGTTCGCTATGATCTGCGCATTAAACTCGCCCAATAATCCTGCCGAATTGTATCAACAGTTTGAGGAAGAAATGATTGAAGACTACTTTCGAATTCATCATCAAGATATTGCTGTCCAAAAAGGATTAAAAGATATTGAACAAATCTTATCAACGCATGGACTGCAGTGTGAAAACAATGGTCTTTCTGCTCCTCTTCCGTTAATGATTCCTGATGAAAATGAACCTCATTTTATTGTTGATCCTGTACATCAGGTGACAAGTTTACAGAAATGCAATCGAATATCTTTCAGAAAATAGTAGTATCTGTTAATGATAGTCAAGCAGAACATCGTTTCTTCTTCCTTGATGGCCCTAGAAGTAGTTCAAAAAGGTATCTGTATAACACCCTAATATTACAGCTACAACGTCATGTAAATACGACTTTATCTTATGCAACCACAGGTATTGCTGCATATTTGTTTAGTGATGGCAGAACAGTCAACAGCGGATTCAAATTATTAGTTCCTGTACTTGAAACATCGACATCACGCATGAGGATCCCCTCCGAAGAATCTCAGAAAATAAAAACTGTTGATACTATGATTATCAATGAGGCCTCGATCTTAACAAGCAACATTCTTCAGAGTACTGATTCACTACTAAAGGAAATAATGCGCAACAATAACCCATTCGATGGTAAACTTCTACTGCTGGGTGAAGATTTTCGTCAAACTGTGCTAGTAATACCAAGAGGTTTTAATACTGCTGTTGAGGAGAACTGCGTTTTGTCGTCGCCACTTTACAGACATGTTAAGATTCAAAGCCTCCTGGAAAACATATGAACTTTCGGTCAGAATGATTTCAACAGATGACTAATAAGTGTAAGTAACAGAAATAAAGTAAGATGTGAAAGTTTGGCAGACGACTTAGTAGAGATTCATTCTGAAATAATCTCCATAGAAAATGGATTGATCACAGATATATTTGAACAAGCAATTAGTGTTTCAATTCAAGAAGAATCCATCGAAATCTCTCCTCAAAAATTATACTAACTCCTAGAAATGCTGATGCTTTGAAAATAAACAACAAAGTTTTCGATTTATTTGAGAGAAATGGAATTGTTTACAAGAGCGTAGATAGAGTTGTGTTGAAGATGAACAGTCTGTGATAAATTATCCAGTTGGATTTTTGAATTCTATAACTCCATCAGGAACTCAGCTTTATGAACTGAAGTTGAAAACTGATGTAATTGTCATACTTTTACACAATCTGGATCCAAGAAAAGAACTGTTCAATGGAATTCGACTCCTAATTCTGTCTTTGAATGTCCTTTTTATTCATTCGAATATTTTGAGTGGAAGCAGAAAATGAGATGAAGCATTCATTCTAAGAATAAACTTAAGACTCGGTGACGCTAATCTGCCATTCACTCTCAGTCGGCGTCAATTTCCAATAATAACAGCGTTTGCGATAACAATAAACAAATCTTAAGGATAATCAGTCACAAATGGAATTCTTCAATCTTTTCCCGTTTTTATTCATGAACAATTATACATAGCTCTCAGTCAAATATGAGCAATAAAATCCAAGACTGCGTATCCATGAAAAAGACAATCATGGAAACTTAGCTGCATGAAAGTTAACGGTAAATATGTAATCATACAAGAACTTTTGAATTGAATTTTCTCATGATAAACAATTACAATACTTCAATGTTTTTAATACGAATTGAAAAGTTCAGTTTACTATCCTAATACTAATGACAATGATAATTTGTTATGCATTTTTGTGGGCATCGTGACATCGGATGCTGCTTCATGGTCAGGACGTTTATAGGATATTATTTCGGGAATTCAGTCTTTATTTAGAAATTGAAATTTTCTCTATTGTACAGAACTCTGCACACCAGACGATACGGGGCTAATTTAATATTAAAGTATAAATATTTATCGATGCAGTCATTTGTGACTGCACGGGTACACTAGTTCATAAAATAAATAAACTTAAATATGTAAGAAATTATCTTTGATTAAAGCGTAGTTGCGCCTTCGTTTGTTTAAAGCCCTGCTTCGGTAGCAGGGCTAACACTGATGGGGGAATTCCCCCAAATCTGGGGGAAACGCAGGTAGTCTGGGGAAATGGGGAAAACGCTCGTAAAATCGAATAAATCTGGGGGAATTTCGCTAGCAATTATTTTCATTGCAAAAATTGTGTAACTTGAATAAATTTGGGTTACACGCAGACGTATGTTCATTCAAATGCAGATGTTATGATGCAGAACAGGAAATACCTCTTTAATGACGCATAAAAGACGATTTAACGAAGTTTAAATCGTCCTCGAACAGACTTGCAGCGAGTTTGGCTTCGATTGAAACTGTCTCATGACCGTCACGTGACACAGGCCACAGTTCGAAGTTTAAACAAACTCAGAGTTCGCTCAGTAAAAGTCTGACAGTGACCCCGTGATTAAGCGTTTCTCGCTTCCTTTCACTGAGCGAATACTTTGCAATTAACATTTTCTTCATTAACGGAAATCATGCTCTAAAAGTGTGGTAATGAGTCTTATGTATTAATTTGTGAATTCAGATATTTTTTCACGTATTGTCTTAGGCAAAGGAGGCGGAACGCAGAAGTTCTTAAAGATGAATTACTTGTGTGCTATAAATAAAGAGATATTATAAATGTATGGCAGGCCTAGTCTTTATTTTCTTATAGCATGGTGACTTATTAACCAGTGTTTTTATACTTTTTAGAGTTGCAAATGCAAATTCGGAGCGTTACGGTTGAGACATTTTTTAGATTTAAAATTTCTCTGCTGTCTTGGAATTGATATGCTATCGTTTGCGCGTCTAACACGCATGGTTATTTTATTCCAAAGTAACTATTATTATTTATCTGCATTGTCATTATTTATTGTCGTTACAGAGGCTAACTCTGTAACATGCTGTTAAGCAATGAGTATTCTTTAATTTGAATATTTACTTTGCGTTTTAATACGCAAAGCTCCATAGGGATGGCAACTAAGTTCATTTTATTAGTTAATGCTATTTTTATAACGATATCATTATTTTAAGATTATTATTTTTATTTCAGAATTATGGTTATTTTCCCCATAATGAATGACCAATCCGAATCTTTTTCTAAGACACTGAAGTTGTATACGCAGTCATTTAGAAATGACTAGCTCAATGTGCCCGAATTGAAAACTTGGCTGAAATGGAATAATAATGATCCCAACTGTGGTTATTGTAGGTGCTGCAATATTTCATTGAAAAGTTACAACAAATCTATGCTCATCAAGCACATCAATACAAAGAAACATAAGAGAAATATAACTGTTGCAAGTACAAGCGCTGATATCTCGCACTTTATGGTGAGAAAGCCGTCCAAGGAATCCGAAAGAATTGTAAGAAGCGAATTTATTCTTCCAGCACACTTTGCAGAACATGACCTTCCATTCTCAAGTGTTGATCATTTCTTATCGGTGGGCAAAAGAATTTACCCTGACAGCAAGAAAGCTCACAAGTTGTCAATAAAAAGGACAAAATTAAGTTACGTAATTCAAGATCGAATAGATTTTCATGAACGAAAGTCTTTAGATGATATACGTAAAGAGCAAAAATTCTCTATCATCATAGACGAAAGCATTGATACATCAGTAGCACAAGTATTGGCTATTAGTGTCCGATTTTTCGACACCAATAAATTAAACGTACGTAAAATATATAGTAATTAAAGTCAGTTTTTAGTAAATCTACACCATATTATGATTTTTTTAATTTTGGGGGATTTTTGCTGTATATGGGGAATTTGTACTGCAAATCTGGGGGAAGAGAAAAACCTCAGTGGCAGCCGGTAGGCAGTGCATTGTACTGTGCAGTGCATAGAGTTCGTTAGATACGCTAACGTTTGGGAGAGGAAGGCAGCTCCGTAACGTAGCTTTGACTGAAGTCCAAGACGGTTCTTTGCACAAGGGTGACGACGGCTACATCTACGCATGTTTGCGCGACGTGGAGACTGATATCCGGTGGTCACTGAAGTTCCTCCTTCTTCCTAGAGTCTGAGTTCGTCTATCCCTGAGTTTGTGTGAATGCATCTTTATAAGTAATTTCCTTAAACTATTATTCATCTGACAGTTAAATACTCCTATTGGCTCACCATAGAACGTTCTTAGCATCCTCCGTTGAGGGTGCTTAATTAATTAGTTTGTTTCGGGGTCTAAAATAGTGAGAATGGAGGATTAGGTTTCCTTTATTTCTGACTTTTCCTGAGTAGACGAACCTTTACCTTTTCCTTTCTGTTCTTTTGATGAGCCTAACTCCTACTTTACCCTCCTCTTTGATAGCGTTTCTAAATTCTTGATCAACCCCTGAAAGTGGCATTATTTGCGCCTACTAGGTTGCGTCAATTTAGCTTAGGTGAGCTGCGTGTAGTCACATTTCTCTAGTTTTACTGAAATTGAATTGGGATGCAAATTGCCTTGAATGTAAAATGGGCAATTTATATACGATGCTAGTTTTTATTTCGGTTTGTATTTCCAGTACCGTTTGTGCCCTGATCTTAACACCACTGGCCGATAGTTTGTTGCCTTGCACCGTGTTTAAACCGACTTCTCCTCCTCGCTGCGGCCAATTCTCCAGCAGCGTCTCATTGCCTTTCTGCAGGAGCAGAGTTGCCCGCACCCGTTTCAGTTGTGCTGCACTGAAGCGGTGGAGTAGATGCCCCGCGGTCGTGGTCAACTATAATTCTAAGACCCGACGCGCAGTGAAGTCTGCTGGTGCTCAGAGCATCTAACTGCAATTTCGTACTACCTACGAATGGTCTCATTCGCAGAATAAAATAAAACTCTACTTTAACCTTTTGATTAAATTATTTAAAGCTCAAAACTTCCTGTTATAAGGTAAAAAGTGAATTGAATGAAGTTCTTCTAACCTTTCTTTATTTTGTCTTATTAAAAACTTATTGTGTAGCGATTGCCACTATTAAAACTCCTAATAAATAAAAATTTTAGATTCATCCTGTAAATTCACATTTTTTTCTTTTTGTGAAGACAAGAAAATTATGTAATTTTTTCCACAGGCAGACAAAGATAGGAGAAAATTTATGCCCTTATCTTTATCTAAGAGACGAAGTTGATGGTTTAATTTGTTTGCCTCAAAAACACGGGAATACTTGTTTTTGTAAATGGTCACATGATATAAATTTGAACGGGAGGTTTTCAATGAGTTGCTTCAAAAGATTCCTCACAAGTTCCATTTAAAAGTGTATAGAAAGACGATAATTTCATCTTTACACTCATATGCTCTTTAAAAAGCTACTCCATTGAACTGCTTCTTCACTTTTGTGTACGAGAGAGTGCATTCGTTCTGGCAACTGACCTGTAGAATAATTATAAGTTCGTCTCGTGCAAAGAACATGAACGCTATTGTAAATAACATCAACATGACATAAAATAAATAACATCTCAAGATTTGTTTCTCCCGAGAGTTATGTATGAACATATTTCCATAAATAAGTTATCAAACATTCATTTGACATGAAAAAATCATACAATAACTATATTAAGTATACAATAACTCGAGGATTTTCAGTCTACCAAATTATGGCATCAAACAGTATCCGGTATTCAACTTTAGCGGCTTTTTTGGCATTCATGTGCAAACTCAGGAAACACACATTTACTACACACTTACCGTTACTGATAATTTCTGGCGGTAAAGAACCTGGTCTCCTCAGAGCCGCTGGAGACCCTGTCAGCAACGGGCAGAAATATTCAACAAACCTCCCACTGCAGAGCGGCCAGCTGCACTGTTCATATATTCATCATAAATATCCACGCAACTTCATGTGAAATTTGTACCGGAGATTCAACAGCAAATGAGGCTGTTTTTGCAGGAAGAACTGGTTCATGGTAAAACAAAAGCTACGCGCACCCCAGTATTCCATACTTCATGATACACTGCCTTAAACGCAGCGGAGTGCGGAGTGCTGACAGCAAGCGGACAGACGATGCATTAGTACCTATTGTAGCCGCAGCCTGAAGTTGCCACTAGTCTCTTGCAGTGCTGACACTGAGGTTTTTCTCTTTCCCCCAGATTTGCAGTACAAATTCCCCCATATACAGCAAAAAAAAAATTAAAAAAAATCATAATATGCTATAGATTTGCTAAAAACTAACTTTACTTACTGTATACTTACTTACTTACCTTACTGAAGATCATGTTCGGCAAAGTATACTGCAAGAATAGGCATAATGTATAAATTAGTAATTAGCACCTCAACGGCGACGCCTGAGCTTGAGTGAGGGATGATGTGGGGGCAGCCTCAGTTGCGGGTTGAGCCCTGTCGTGTGCGTATCGGTACCGTAGTTGTGGGAGCAAGAAACGGCTCAGGTGCAGGTTGCAGGCTGGTTATTCGTTAAAAGTAGTCGTTGTCGTGGAGATCTGTACTCGTAAAATATTAGGCTAAGTAGATTCAGTTACTAACACTAGTATAGGGATAATCATCACGCGAGTAGAGGTTGTGTGTCACGGTCGAAGGTTATTGATGTCGCATCGTCCACGGTTAGAGGACATTCATCCGGTACGAGAAGCAACGCAGTCTGAAGACCAAGTCAAATAGAGGTAAGCGAATTCAGGTTAGAAAATACCGTAGAGTTGCAACTACTAGTCTTAATCTGTTCACCGTAATTGACGTCATATGATGTTTGTACGGGCTGCATTCTCCCGGGAACCTACATCATATGACGTTGATGCGCGACGGTACCACAGCGGGAATCTCCATCATATGATGTTATAGCGTTTACTTGTTTCTTTAGCGCTGTCGTTACCGTCATATGATGTCTAGTAGCGGAACATCCATCTTGCAACCATCTGAAGCAGTCACACTTGCCATCTGAATCAGCTAGACAGATTTGCCAGTGCCTAATTTGTCATGATTGAGTGCGGTTGCGCGTGAGCTTCGTTTTTGCGGTTAGGCTATTCAAGTGCCTTCTGTCGCGATTTTACCCATGCAATATGGCGAAAAGAAAGTATCTAACAGAAGAGAAAATTCAACATGCGTCACAAGAAGTAATAAGTGACAGTGAATCGGAGCTTAGTTTGAGCAGTGATTCAGAAAATAAATCGTTTTCTTCATATGTCTCAAGCAGTGAAGAGGGAGGTGATGAAATACAGGGTGTCTCAAGAAAATATACTCACCCTTTAACCGTTGCTAACATGCTGTCTTCTTTGTGTTGCAGGTGTGAGGTTCAAATCTTTGCGAACATGATTCTTTAATCACATTTAATCATGTTCGCAAAGGTTCGAACCTCACACCTGCAACACAAAGAAGACAGCATGTTAGCAACGGTTAAAGGGTGAGTACATTTTTTGAGACACCCTGTAGTTCATTCTGCAGACTGGATGCGTACAGGGAAAGCACGTCAGTATCAGTAAATATCTAACTATGTATGTATGTCCTCGTAATAATATAGGAAATGTTTTCACAACAAATGCATGAAATTTAGTGCTGTACAGGCATGCAATCAGTCGCTGTCGGCACCGGTGTCCTGGCGCTGCGCGGAAAGCACACCGGTGCCAGACCGGTGACGCTGTGGATGGCGCAGCGAAAGTAAGCGGCGACCGTTAACAGGTTAACAACAAGCTATCTAGGCATATTACAACATGGCGAGTGGTATTTCAAGAGATTTTATCAAGCCATTTACTGGCGAAAGCGAT
>VCRD01001517.1:108346-130007 GCA_006783055.1 Trinorchestia longiramus | reverse complement strand
AGAGTCAGCCGTAGTAGTAGAATACTAGTACCAAGTGTCAGCCGTGCTAGAGTCAGCCGTAGTAGTAGAATACTAGTACCAAGTGTCAGCCGTGCTAGAGTCAGCCGTAGTAGTAGCTATACTAGTACCAAGTGTCAGTGTTGAAATACCAGGCGATAGATTTAGATAAAAAGTTAATGAACGAGAATTTGGGTGTTCTTTTAGCTCTGTTTTCCGGGAGGAAACATGCAAATTGAAAACAGCTGGACGAGGTTAGCAGATTGAGAAGTAAATAAGTATGGTCGGTGTGATGCAGCTGATTAAGAGAGATGACGAAGTATGATCTGAGAAATACTAGTGAGGCGAAAATAAAGAAGAGTTAACATATGATGAGGATAAATGAGTTCAGGTAAATAAATAGAATGATGAAGTTGGAAGTAAAAACTGAAAGAATTGAAATAACAAGTTATGTACAGGGAGGCAAAGGTGTACAAAATGCGATCAAAAAGTGTCCAAACTGGAGCATATTTAAAAAATAATAAATTGTACTCACAGATTTTTAAATTTTATATTCTCCAAGAAACGTCATCTGATGCAGCACACTTACTATAGTTTTCACTACTTTAAATATGCAAGAAAGTTTTTCCCAGATATGAAATCATAGCCACAGCATATCCTCGTTTGCAAGTTTTCCTTGCGTAAAACATCTAAAAAGATTGACGTACCACGAGCATAATTTCCAGTTATGAGGTTAAGTTACCACCACTTGGGTATCAATGATAATACTTATTCGTAGCATATTTATTACATGCACGTACATGCACAATTTTGCTTCGTAGAGCAACACATCCAAGTCGGCGTTGTCCGGTGTACGAGTTCAATCGTGTATAAATCCCATACAGAAGTAAAAGAATGTTTTACCTCTTGATCGTATACAATGTGAAGTACCTGATAACGGTATGGATGTATCTGTTTGAAATTCATCTAAATTTAATGAATTAACCACAAATGGACAAAATACCACTCGAAAGAAGTCGCAAGTCTACCAATGACATTCGAGCACCGCAGAGCCAAGAACAAAAACTCTAGTCAAAACTAGTAAAAAACCTAATGAAATTTTGAATAGGAATATATAAAAGTAATGTTTCCTGTTATTGTTCAAGAATGCTACAATTAATTACACCTTTTTTATATTCTTCATCAAAATACTACAGGTAATCTTCAGTTGTATTTACCTCTATGTACGCTTCACCCAAGAACAGCATAAGATGTTCTTATTTTATGCGTTTTCTTGAAGTGGTAACGCGAGTACAGCAACAAAAGTTATTTACAGTGTTAATAGGGATGTTGCAACAAATAAATGAAGTTGCCGGAGGTGTTTTCCCATTTCAGTATCACGATTTTGGTGGGGAAACGAACAAAGAGAATTTTACCTAGAAAGCTTGAATTCGCAAAATATGGATGCCGATGTCACAGCAAATCCCAGCACAACTTTTAAGAAACACAGGACGATTCAAAGACCTGTAAAACTATCTCACTCTACCTGTAAAGGAGTGGGACGGCCTTGGTGATTGAAAAGTTAGTCCGTCACGAACTATCTTCATAAAATCTTTAACAATGTGTTGCTTGCTCTGAGTCGTTGCACTTACGAGACCTTCACTCATCATTTTTGGGTGGACTTGTAACTGGTGATATGAAGTGGATTTTTTACTATAGCACTGAATACCATATACAAACAACATTGAACGCCGGTGTTTGTGTGTCTACCGAGGCAGTCGAGAGGATGTCATCCAAAAATCGTGTTGAGCGTACGGCGAGACATTGAAGAAATTATTCATTACGGACTGCTACACACAATAAAACACTTCACGTCAATTTAAATTGCAATCAACTTCATTATACACTCAAACTTCGTCATTTTTGCCATCATGTTTTGCATTATTCACAACTTGTAGAATTTTTTAGAGCACTTCATTATTTTCAGTACTGCCTAGTTACTTTCGTGATGTTCATTGAAATTTTCCTGCATATGTATATGAACTCTTCAAAACTCAACTCAAGACTTTAATTACTACAAATAACGAAGCTTGAGTGTGCAAGTCGCTTTTGTGCGTAAGAAACTACTTAGTTAATAAAAACGACATCATCTTTGGTGACATGTCACCCAGCTCAATTTCCCAACAATTCTCTTGAAACAGTTTGTTTGTTAAATATTGCTTCAACCTTTTAACGCTCCTGACCAAACTCATTCAGATTATAATTTTTTTATGGGACTACGGAACCATTTGAATGGTTTTAGGTTGATATGTAGAAGAGAGAATAGTGAAGATGAGTGTGAGAACAGACTTAGAACCGCTGTATTCATATGTTGCATCAGTAAAAAAATGATTCTTAAATTGTGATACTTATTCGTTCGTTGAAAAATAAAATGGAATTCTATAGAACAATAAAAATTTTGATAGTGAAAGAATACTTTTAGATAGACGCAGATTGATATTAATCGGATATTAAATGTTAAATTGAATATTAATTTCCATCCTATCACATGCTACTGACAATAGTTTCCTTCTACTCCGAAATCCGATTATAAATACATAGTTATGTATATAAACTAAAACCTTTCATAAACTTGCTTTCTGTGAATTCCCGAAACCGATAATACCTTACTACGCATTTTCCTTATTTAATGTATTATAAAGAGTGACAGTGAGACTCGACATTAGTCGAGTAAGCCCATAACCACAAATATTTTTTAAAATAAGGTTGAAAAATTTATAAATTAAGTGACATCGATTACATTCTTTGACCAGACATCAAACAATTCAAGTTTATCTCAAATTACATACTTCAGTTAAGTAGCAAATTAGCTGTTAAGCATTTGCATATGCACGGTTGTAAACCATAGAATATAAATTTAGAAGAAGCCTACTTGCAATTAACTTGGCATTTAGGGTATTGTTACAAAATACATAATCACAGCTGTCAATGTAGTAAAAAATTTAGCAACTACTAGTACCCTGCTAAAAAAATTGACCGAGAAATTTGGAGTTCATAGATACAATCAATCATGGTTTACCCTTGGAGGTTTTAGTGCCACTAGATATTCATTCTAATTCTAGAAAATACTGCTGCTAGGTGTCTAGGAGCTCGTCTGTCAGAATCTCAATTCCCAGGTTGATAACAAAGACCTTTGTAGTCTATTCCTTATTCAGGTAATACATGAGGTAACTCCAATAAACTGTGTGGAACAGTAAGTACCCCACTCCCATCCAAATCCTGCACCGCTTGAGGATAGTCGAGTTACTCAGATAGAAGTTTTTGCATATTCCGTGATGTCGACGGCCTATCTTTTCAACTCTTCCAGTGTTGCTCGTGATGAGGTGAGCAAAAATTATTACAGAAATGAAAGTAATACTAAATATGAACCACAGATCGAGGAACTTGAGATAAGACGTGACTGGCAACTGACTCAAGATGTCGCTGTAGAGGGCGATCAGCACTAACAGAGTCGTTAGACTCATAGTGCCACGGTCGGGGAAATCCATCGCCGGAATCCAAAGAGTCCCATAGCTGATCAAATGCATCAAAGCTGTAGGAAAATAAATCGAAAACACAGGGTAATGTATGTTCCTGGACATCCAGAAAGAGTAGACAAGCGTGTGGTTTTCAAAGAGTATTGAACTTCCCGCCATGACGTACTCGGAGGGCAGTTGTTCCTCAACCTCGTTGCCTAAACCCTCCTCCAAAGTCGGATTCAAATGTACATTCGGCGCATTCACTATGGAAAACTCGACGTTGCACCTTTGAGTGTCGAATGGGTAGAAGTGGAACCTGAAGAAACAGTTAATGTTACTCGAGAGGTCAAGTGTGTACGAAATTACGACGTCCGATCCTTGAAACACGTTTTCTGCAACAAAAAAGTTTGTATAAATATTTTATTTACCTATAGAAGTGTATTTAATTACTACTTAAAGTGCATGATAGCTTATAAAATATTATTTTTCCCTCACAAAGTCTTTGTTTCTTCGATCAACTTCAATGTCTTTTTCATCAGTTTTGACATTCCTTCTTTAGTTCCTTACTGTGTGTATAACATGGGTAAAGACTGTAATGCGAACACGTCAAAATGAACTAAATTCAGAATAATTTCCACCTAGAAAACAGCATATGCAGACTGTACCTTCACCGTCGAAAGTTGGCTGGCCCTCAGCAATAAGATGAAGAGTTTCTCTCGGTGGAACCGTTCCTTCCAATCGATCCTCGTTATTCACCTGGAAATAATTTTTCATTCATTTTTATTTTATAAAAATTTAACAAAAAATATTGCATTGGTACAACAGTGTTGAATCCATTTAAACTTCGTTACCTGCACTATCGGAAGCCAAATACGGTTTGTAGCGTTGGTGACAAGGTTCCCGATGGGGTCGTGGTTCACGTTCAAAAATTCGAGACGAGTGTCTTGCCAGCTAATTACCACCTTCATCACCATCCGAGCCAACTGCTTCACAATGTTAATCGAAGTTACCTTGAAACATAAAGAATCACGATAAATTTCCATAAGATAAAAATTCCCAACCAGCTTGTAAAAGATACCGTACAAGATGAAACGTTTCGGAAGAAACCTCCGGTATGACTAAAAAATCCTTAAAATATGAACACACATGTCAACTCTGATGAATAATTTCAAATGGCCTTTAACAGCCAATGTACATTGTAGGTAATACTATAAACTCGAAACAAAAAGGGAATATCGGATGATTCTCAACGTGCAATTCAAGAATGTTTCAGAAAATATATATAAAAAAATATATATATAATAATATATAATATAATAATGTAATTTCACCTTACTTTTGAACGAAACATATAGAATATGGAACTAAAGTCAAATACTTCTGTTGTGCTCAAGGAACGATTGCGGCCCATATAACGCTGATCATCCTAATGGTCGAAAAGGTCGTCTACGCTGTGAACAGCAATGAATATATCCCTAATAAGTATGAAATTTACAATAGTTTTCGGATGAAACGGGCCACTTTTATTCATGTGTTCAGTTTTTAGTGAGATTAAGAAGCTTGACACGTACAAAACTTGAGTGGTCCACATGCAATGCTCCAGAATTTCAACCTTGTTCTTCGGATACTCACATAAGGAAACTTTCATCGGCAAAGTGCACACACCAATATTTGGAGAATGATACTTCTTCATCGTATTGAGATTGTACCATAATTCTAAAATTTAGTTTTTGAAGAAATACTAATACCTATATAAAACATGTTTTAGAAAAGACCATGACAATGACATGCTTTCCAATTTCACACTTCCCCTCTAAATAGAACTCAAAAGGTTTTTAAAATGCTGACCTATCCACGCGAACCCTGAAATTTAACTAAATAATTGCACCCATTAAATGCTCCAATGGGAAATTCCTTTATTCCCACCAAATGACAAACCTATTTGCAATCTTACATACGGTACGTAAACTTTGTGAAATATACCTAACAATAACCTTAAAGAAAGTCCCTGTCTTCTGACAGGTTTAAACAAGATTCATCTTCAAGAAATATTATTGGTTCAAGCACTCACCTGAGATAGCGAAAATGACACATTCAGAGCCAATGAAGTTAGAGGTGGTGCACTGTTTTGTGAGTATCCTGTTGGCGTCCTGATGAAGTCACAATCATCCTCGTCCGAACCGTCCGAGCACTGCTTAATCTGGGAGCATCTCGCTGAGCTGGGCAAACACGTTCCATCGTTGCATGCAAATTCACTATAATCACAAGCACTAAACATCAGTGTCATGGATTTAGGCGTGGTGAACGTGTTCCATTGAGAAGTGTGAGACTGATAAAGACAGTTGCTTAATGACCGAGACACAGACCATGTGTGTTTCCCGAAGGGAGTGTAGTCTTTTTCAAGGACGGCAATAAGCTGATCAGATGTCGTTTTTATCTTCCAGAGTTGTTCCTCTTGCTCAATCACCAGATTGAGGTTGCCATGGAAGTATACGTGAATGTTTTTTTTTCTTGGATAAAATTTGACTGTCTGAAGGCGCGGGCAGATACCTCTTAGGAAATATGAAGTTGAAAATGCAGCTCCTCCACAAACAGCACACGCTTCATCTCCCTCGTTTGCGCTCGTGTGCTTACCGGATGAAATGAGCATAACATGACTAACAGATGAATTTTCTTCATCATTCAATATCTGCAATTCAAATATTTTTTTTTTCGTGTCTGATATCTGTTCTTCTTCAACATTTTTTTCATTATCTGAAATAACATTAGAAATCCAAGCATACTTCACTGTAGACAGGAAGCCAAAGCACATAGCAGATGCTTTGTCTATCATTTCTGTCAACATACGAAAATCATCATCGTTGGTTACCATAGGAACAGTCATATTTAAAAAATTGCACAAAGATTCAGAGTCTTTGTAAGACATCCTCACTGGCCAAATTATGTAAACAGGCTCATTTTTCATCAAACAAGGGATATCTTCGTCTAGAGCAATGTCTCCGTGTCTTCGGAAGTTTATGTCTTTATACTTGACGACAGCCTTGTCAAGTACGGTGTCATTGAAGCATTTAGCCATTGTATTTTGAGGAATTATATCTTTAGATGTCCAAATGTTCAGGCCGTAGATCTTTCCAACAAATGCCTGAAGAGGGTTGAAGTCACCTCCGAGGTTGTCTTGGTCTTGTCCGATGATAAGAGTACCGTTGAGCAGGATGAAAGACGGAATTGGCACGCTGATGGTGTGAACCAGTTCCCCATCTAGAACCACGCTGAAGAATCTATCTTGCTGATGCAGACATATATGGTACCAACGTGCTGGTTCCATTGACCTTTTCACACGGACTTCCCGCCCATGGAAGACGAAGAAAAGGCCTGCACCTTCCACACCTTAGATCGGATTTCAAGATATTAGTTGCTAAATACACGAAAAATTCTTTGCTCTAACATAGTCACAAAATTTTTATTTCTTATAGTAAGGGCTAAGCACCAGCAAAACAGCTTACCAAAAAGCATACTTTCTTGCAAAACTTATCGCAATTCAAATCATTTGTGACATGGCAACCTGCATATTTCATGTGTAAATCACTATCTCACTCACTAACTGCTGGCTACGCATTTGTGGAAATGCATATACTAGTACCGTAGTTCAAATTCAAGTATACTGTTGAATAGAGGCAAAATTTGAGGAATCCAAGGCTGAGGCAAGGTGAGTTACCATGAGGTAGTGTAGATGATCTTCCTTCATAAGGGCAGTCCATGGTACAGTCGTGAAAAAACGGCTATTTTGACATCAAATTTGAGAGATAAGCTTAAGCCAGAGCCAGATCGTAGGTCCAAAGTTAATTTTTCACATGGGGAAGCTCATTCTTAAGCTTGTAATGAAAGCAAGTATACAGTGCGTTCGTGAATGTAGGACACTTCGTCATATAAAATTGCATCACCGTTATCATGTCCCCAAAAAATCAAACATTTTTGTACAAAGAATTTGATTTTCAGTGTCCTATACAAGGAATTTTTATTGAATGAAGATGTTCAAGTGAAAAGTTTGTTTACACTCTGGTTTATTTTGATTCACACGACCTTTCAAGAGCCATGATTTGACACCAAATACTAATTTTTTACATTTTTGGATTCTTGTTAAGCGAACGGTCGAAATGCTTATTTTGATGACGAAATTTTATTCTATTTTTACAGAACATAATATTTATACGCTCTTCTTCATCCGCATTTTTCAATTAAAATCGAGAAAATTGCATTCAAGATTTTGAAATATTCTCACGCAATCGCTAGAGCATTAAATCAGGACAGGTTTTAGGTGTTCTGTGAACTCATTGAAAGACTATTTAGAGAATTCTATTAAGAATATTTGGATGAAGCAGTACGATAATCTACCTACAAGAGCAACTAACCATTAATAAAAATTAAGAGATCTTAACGACATCCACATGAGAGAAGAACTAGGCATATCACCCAAAAGAATAGTGTTGGACTCCTTGTTAGAGATGGCGTAGGACAGCGGGGACGCTGATTTCGTAAAGAAACGCAACCAGAACCAGACACACAGAAGGAACTGCTGCATGACAAGTGCACCAGACTTGAGTCTGCTAAGACCGAAGTCCTCCAGCCTGTAAGATAGGAAATTAAACAGCTTTTGACCCCTATAGTTCGTTGGCAACAAATGTGCTGGCGTTTTCATTGGATAAGCTGGAATGCGTAGTAAAATGTAACACGTTCCAAATCATGGAAGCTGAAAAACCAAGATTCTTTTCTTTTAAGACTGGATGAGTTGTAAGACTGGATAGAATATAGAGCAACATGTAACGGCATAACTTTATGGAAGAGTTGTCAGACTGGATAGAATATAGAGCAACATGTAACGGCATAACTTTATGAAAGCGTTGTCAGACTGGATAGAATATAGAGCAACATGGAACGGCATAACTTTATGAAAGCGTTGTCAGACTGGATAGAATATAGAGCAACATGGAACTGCGCAACTTCACAGATTTTGGTCACTAGCAGCTGGGAATTCATGGTTTGTTTTGCTGACAGGGTTCTCAGAGTGGCTTGAGCACAAATTGTAGTTAACTGCATGAAGAAATTGTATATCTTGGAGCCAAAGATTCTTCACTTTACGAGTACGACACTAGTAGACCAGCACGTGAAAGATGCACGTGTTTTTAATGAATTTCCATCTTGAAAAGAGGCCAATAACGGAAAATATCATGTATTTGACACAACATTGTGTCTTTGATGTTCACAATACAATTCTAGTCAATACTAAGCCTAAGATAAACATTTTATTTCAGTTCCTTAGTAACTGCTCGCTGGAAATTAATTTGTCCTATGTGATTCAGCTGTGAGGGGAACTGAAAATATGTTTATGAATGCATAAATCAATACAAGATGGCTTTGTATTATATCGTATAGATTATCTAAGAAATGAATACGCTTGAATGAGAGCATGTTAGACAACTTCAGTTTCGATGCTGTTTCTAAAGTATCACGAAAAAAGTAATTTGAATTTCTATTCTAATTCTCTTGATAGTATTGATTCATTTGCTGGTACATATATAACTATATGATGGTATATATACTCCATACGTAAATAACACTAAACAACAATAATAATATTTATGATACCAATAAATACTAAGTACTGTCAATTGGCATTAAAAATGTGGGAGCGAGTTGCAGCCGGTGAGCAGTGTAGAACAGTTTTGATCATTAAAAAGAAACAAGGTGAGGCTGCTTACATGGTATGACAATACACGTTCTTAATTGTTCTTTGTGATTCATTATTGCAAGCAAAGTTCACTTTATTCCTTTTTATAAATTTGAATCTCTAATCGTAAAACTGATTTACTCATTGACCAACATACCCATGAAAAAGACATTTGTGCTATTTTCTAAAATTTTCGTAACATACTTTAAGAGGAGGGTAACTTATGAAGAAAAAAACAATATCATATGTAATATCATAGAGCTGTTCTAAATTCTATTACCAACTGGTAACCAATTTTCAGCTCGAAATAACATTTTTCAACAATTGAAATCTTTTCTCTTGTAGGAATATTTATTCCCAACAGCGTAGTATTCTTTTTGTTAATTTTGTTAATTTCTCAGTTATCAACACAAGATGAAGTTTTATTTCTGCATATTTGTATTTCCTCAATCCCTTTTAAAAAGAGAAAAAGGTAATCTTTTCGAGGACAAACTCTGCTGCTTTTAGACTGAACAGAAGCCTCAACCACGACAAATTTATTGCTTTCTGTACAATTAATCTATGAATTTCATGAAACACGTGTGAATTATGATGATAATAATCCTGTAATATGTTCAAATATTGGTAGAAAATTATTTGTACGTCAATTTAAGAAGTAAAGGAAACTAATAAAAGACAGAAGAAACCAATCCATCTCCACGTATGCTAAAACTGTTTATACTCTGAAGTGTGTTTCAATAATTTCATGCAGTACTAAATGTATAAAAACACGCTCCTGCTGCTAAGTACTAAAAACTTATGAATCATTTTATTTGGTATGATACATGAACAATTAATAAATTGAAGGCAGAGTCACTATCCCGAAGAAAGTGAAATTCCTGTCCAAATATTGAATAGTAGGTGTGACTGTGATGTCAATAATCGACATATAACGCTTGTATTGATCAGTGTTTGCTCGTTGCATTGAACAGTGTTTGCAGTAGCTTCATCAAACTGATGAAGTGATGATGTACACTTGCTGCTGTAAATGATTCACCGCAGCACATTTCATTCATTGTTCCTGTCACTTATTTCTGCTGCAACAACGAGTGTACATGTTGAGTTCGACTGTGAAGTTATTGCATGACTAACTGCTGTCACATACATGTATGTTCGTTTTTGAGCTTATTCGCAATTTCGTAAAATTTAGTCAATATTATTGTTCCGGAGAATTTATTAGTTTTATATTCTATTGTGGACACAGAGAACTTTTCAATCAATGTCTGGATTGATTATAGATGAAGAAGTTATATCGCGGTCGGAAGAAGTGATGAAATCTCTTCATAAAGCAATGAAACCCTAATGTGCACACCTAACTGTACATCATACACTGTCCAATTGTTCAGCAATGATCATCAAAACGTTCAATGGGACTGCACTTAAACTGCATTAGGAACGTTCATTATAAATAATTCAATTATGTTTTGTAAGCATTGAAAAATGATAACTCAGGTCTATAAATTTAAATTGAAGTACTGCCTCACTATGATGATTGTTGCCCGCAGTCCAGTGTCTCTGATCAATGGGAGACTAAAGTTAGATGCCATTAGCAAAGGTCTTTGTGTTAGTGAAATCATAACATAATGACATCAAGGTCATAAGGACATTAGGATACGGTTAATATTTACTTGGTGTCAACAACAACTGTATATTGCTGCGCACCGTTCCTACAACACAACGACACAGATGCATACATCTATGTAAAATTCAAATACTTGATAAGTAAGTATGCATAGTTATCAAGTTGTGAACAGCCTTATCGGGGTATCAAAAAGAAAACTAAAAACGTACAATGTAAATTAACGTTGGAAATTGTTGGCTAAATTTCTCCTCAGAACAACTTAAGCTGACAATTTACCGTTCAGGAGAAGCGTTTCTTATTTGAGGGTCCAGAGCTGCTTGCAAGTTTTCGACCATGAGATACGAAGAATTTCCGACTGTGCCGTTCATGCTGATGCTCATCGAGAACAACGTAGCGAAAGCTGTTCAGAGGAAAGAATAATGTTTATTTAGCGTTATCATACACAAACTATAAGTAATAAAATTGTTGATAACTGATGTACACGTAATATTTCTAATAAACTCAGAGCAAAGCCATCCTATATTTTGTGGAAGCCTGGTACATAAATGTGGCTTAATATCGACTTGTTTGGTAATCAAAAGAGCACTGACAGACAAAAAATATTGGGAAAACAGCAAAAATAGTAGAGATTAAAGTGTAGCGAATGATAGGTTTGGATTTAGATTTAAACTTTACAAATACTCACGTTTTGCCCTCAAGAACTAAAAAGTTGCGTCTAATACTGAAACACTGGAATGAGGAGAAGACTTGACTTGACGTCGCCCATGAAAATTTTATTCACTAGTCCTGCATCTCAACATCAACTTATAGAATGAAAAGAAATATCATTCACGTTAATATTATAATCAATTTGCGATGTCGAGACATTTTTAATACATGGCTCAATTTCATGTAGGAGATGAAGTTTCTTGAACGATTCGACCAACAGTACTAAATAGTTATGTCTGGACGTATTAAAAATATTACACTAATAAACGACCCTTGTGCATGTTGTAGATAGATTTTTATAGCTCTGAATGTTTCAGTACGTACAGCCTGGTTTGTCTTTATCTTATTAAGGGATTGCGATGTCAATGAGTTTATTATAGGGTTTAAATGTTGTAGCATTTCGTCAAGTTGATTTATGTTCCTCGAAGTTCTTAGTAAGTTTGGCTAATGTTTAGAATCGTGACTCAATAAGCTGTTGGTGCATTATGAACATAAAAGCATCGACGAACTCGTTCAGCGATAGAGCAGCCTTTTTCTATTCAGGAATGATGCACGTTTAATAAAATCAAGAAAATAACGCTTTATAAAAATGTACTCCTTACAATTACAGAAATAATTCGAAATATGAAGAGTTCTGCCGACCGGCGTAGAAATCTATAAATGGAAGTAACTGAAATGAAACTAAGTAACTATTTGGAAAGTATCCATCGCGGAATGCCTTCATTTTGATAACTTTATAACACGAAAATATTCAGATACAGCTATAAAGGTATCAGAAAAAAATCTACGCATATTTTCACGCACAACTGTTAAATGTACGAGGAGTAGAAATAAAAGTATATTCCTAAATGATCATTCCTCAGATTGTCCAAAATTCGAGGACGGTCAACAAATGATGAATAAAATATAAAATAAAACGGCCTGTTAGAGTAAAACATGTGTACACATTTTCGTATAACCTCAGTAAGTTCATTCTTTTAAATACATGAATAACTTGTATCGTCCGTTTTTGTACACAAACATTTTTAGAAGACACATTTTGTTACAGTTATGCTTGATCAGGCACTTGCTTCCCCTATCAAATAAAAAATTAAAATTTAGTACCTGGTAACTACTTTATTTATACCATTTAGTATAGTACATCGTATTAAAAAAAATTGAATCAATGCTATGACCCTATTTTTTAATATTAAAAAACATATTACCGTATAAATATACATTTATATACATATACCTTTAATATAAATTGAATATATAATACGTATATGATAACTATATTTTATACACTATATAGTATACATTGTTATTATAGGAAAGGCATGATTTTAGGGGATCTGTACGCGTTATATGCACAGGGTGCGGCACCTTAACTTCCTTTTCTCAAAGGAAGTTCCTCTCAAAATAATGAAGTTTTGTTGCCGCACCCTGTACAACTCAACTTAGAATTTTTTCAAGGCCACTACATAGCATCTGACATGAGCACACAAACAATAGCGATGCATTCAGAGAGAAAGTTTACATCGATTCTGGGAAGGAAAGTTAACGACCAAAATGTTTAGCATTAGTGGAAGAATATTCGGTGGCATATCGACATTAACAATGGCGAAGTCCAATACCTACAGCAATTCATCTGCCCAAAACATCTATGCTAAAGACAGCTTTTTAAAATAAATTTCTTGGAAAGAAAGGTCACTTTTAACCAATGAAATTATCAATCACCTTCCTGTGTTCAAGTATTCCTAGTTTTTAGGTCCATTGTTCTTCACAAACTAACACGCACCATTGTCCGCACTGCATGCCTAATGGACGGTAACGTGTAATTTTCTTTCTTCCTCTAGTCATCTGTGACGCGCAAGACAAAACGCTAATAGAAATAGTACTCGGAACGTACGTCTTGATTTTACGTTACCTTCCAACTCCAATTTATTTTGACACTAATGCGAAAATTTGTTTATAGTTTGGTGAATTTACATTCGACCTGTGTAGTAAAATATTTATAAGGCACATAGCAATTTTGCAGTGCGTGTGAACAGCGTCTGTTGCACAGTTATTTCAGTTCCAGAAAAGGTCGAATAATAATAGAAAAGAATCGTAAATTATTTTGAATTTGTAGATTGCAATACAACACAAAGACCAAACGGAAATTTCGAAATTCACTAACTAAACTCCATGAAATCTGTGAACTACAGACAAGCACTTTTAAATTCAATGCTTTTATTGACACAGTAAAAGTAATAATCTACAGAGAACTACTCATTAGACCCACTTTTGTAGTGACGTAACGATTACGGACATTAATATATTTTTAGTGATACTTGGTGCTTCACAAAGAGACGTCCGTCTCCTAAGAATGTAATATCCAGAACTAAAAGTTATGCTTCTATTTACAGTAATAATCGAATTATAAAGAGTATCAACAACGAGTAAAGAAAGACGCAGAAAATGCATGTAATTTAATAAAACGTATAAATTTCATTACATTTAAAAATAACGTACACAATATTGAATCACAACTCACGCAAAATAAAAAAATACTACCCAACACGTGAGACGGTCGGCACTGCGCGAGGAACAGTGCTGTGTCTCCCTAGCGTGCTGGCTCTTATGATGGAATGTGCATGAATAAAAGTGTACAGCAGTGTTACTGAAACTGTAAAGTGCACATTTCCACTCGTGCATTTGTGTGATTTTGTCTGAAGCTAAAGGAGGGCTTCTAATATTAAGCTCCAAGATTATATAATAAAAAGGAATTATAAATTCTACTGAAATTCTACAAATTCTGTATGTCTGAGGGCAACACTGATATTCGTGTACAATATGATTTTTGTGAATTTCATAGTATTGGGGTGCAAACTACAGCTTTCTGTCTGACCTGCCAGACACTACAACGTAGCACGTAATTATACAATTCAATTAGAAGCGAGAAAGTTAATGAACTTGAATCTATACAAAACCAGATCAGTTTGTATGATCGTGTAGTAGCCGTAGCAGTAACAGAATGAACTGAAAAATATTAGCTACATCGTTAGTCCTGAAATGTAATCATTATCTATCAAGAATATACATATAAAGAAATTTATTTATTACGAATGATAAGGGTTGTCAAAGTTTCCCCTCTACATCCGTGTCTACTATTTAATTGACGTGGAAACTTCTAACTTCTTAGTACGAATTGTGAAAAAGCTTCTTCTCTAAAGATGGCTTTACCGGGTAAAATTCTTAATACTTATGAAAATATATAAATGAACGTTTCTCGTAACGTAGGTATTTTTAGGTAGATCAGCATCCTGTCAGAAATGATATGAAATCTACTGCACGTACTTTCTTTCACTTCCATATTGCAGTGACGGAGAGTCGTAATTTTTGACTCTATAAATTGCAGTCTCTTCGATTTTGGTAGCAAAGGCAAGAAAAGTTTATTCATATTTTTAGAATTATAACATTATTCGTTGTTTTATCTCACAAGACAAGAATGACACAAGTAATTAATTCATAGTAAAAAAATATTTAAAATCATCAGAGCCTGAACACAAACGTGAATGAAACTACATAAAAATTATTTTTTACGTCACTGTTTCCATTCTAAAATGAAAAAAATACACATACATAGCACAATGAATCATACTCGTTATTTACATTTTGAGTACCATGTTAGCAAATAGGTTCTTGAAAATTTAAGCAGATTAAGCTTCAAGTATTAAATGAAAATCGTACAAAATATTACAATCATGTTACGCGTGTAAACTAAATACCGTATTTGACGGCATATAAGACGCAAAGACGAAGACGGCATACAAGACGAAGTACTGAGCGTAAGCTGGGTTAGTGAGCGTCAGAGAGATAATTAGCCTAGGTCTACGGGAGGTCAAACTTTACCTACTCTGTATAGAACGCAGAGCGATTTTTTGAGACAAAATTATGGAAAAAAGGTGCGTCCTATACGCCGTCAAATACGATACGTCATGCATACTAATTAAGCTCTGCTTGAGTCATGGTCTCACCTGCTCCCTGTGTAGCGATCAGCACTGCGAGGCTGACAATCGGCTTCATTTCTGATACGAATGCTTCACGGCAAGAGAGTTCTTTCCTGTTTCCTAAAGAAAAATTTATGATTTATTTTTTGTCAAGGAAACATTACGTTAAGCCATAACATTAGAGAAATATTTGCACCGGGATCTACTCGAAGTCCATGTAATGTATGTATGTAGTTATACGTTGACCTGTGATAAACACTTCAGTAATACGCAATTCTACATGCTTGAAAAGTAGGCTTTATGTACATGATAAGCTAGTAGCAATAATGAATATGCAGAAAGTATACAAAAATCAGAAAAGAAGTCTACTCGCATGAACTTTTAATAGCTGCGTTATAATAGAGATAAATGGACTACAATCGGGTGCAACTAGTTACGTAGGAGAAATTTATCTAAAATTCATGCGACTTCCTCTCTTGAACAGGTTTTTATCAGCATGAGGTGCACATGTTGTTCGTAATAACAAAAAAAATCCTCTTTAATGCATCGAAAATAGAATACAAGAACAATTTCTACAGAGACAAAAATTTTATGAGAAAATCTGGAAATCAATCTAACACGAGCAATAAAACATAGATAGCACATAATTTGTGTTTTGTATAACACACGAGTGAAATGAACAAGCAAACAATTAAATTAATCAACACTAGATTGTATTTTACACTTTTTTACCAGTTGTTTGCTGTAGAAATCTCGGCGCGTTGGAAGGTTATTTTTGATATTTTCCGCCGTAATCATGCAAGTCTTCAACTTAACCGTGTCTGTTAAATGAGATGCCGTATTCACTGCAGCAAAAGCTGAATAAACTTTCAAATAAATCAGTTTCAGCGATTACTGAGACATCTTCGAGGCTGTCGTTTGGCATACCTTTCCAGAAAACTGCAACTAGATAAGACTTCGAAAGAAGAATTTAGTGTAAATGGCTCAGTAACCTTGAACGTTTGCACAGGCCACTAAATTTTAGAAGCTCCGTGCAGAGCTTGGAGATGAACGTTGTCAACAGGCGGACTTCTTTCGAAGTGTTCCCAGGGTTGGCTAAGACTCGACACTGGGCTTCCAAGACAAAGGTTGGGGTGGCGTTGTGGTGTTTATATGCATCGATTTTCATTACGTAATTATGGCAAGTGTTTGAGCAGTGAAGTGCACAAAGATATTTTATTCATCAACTTTACAGGAAACTAAGGGATATGTCTATTTTAAAGTCTGCGTGCTCCATCAATGACAGGAACTAATTTAAGTGTTCTAAGCATATTGATTGCAGTAGAGCCTTTGTGTGGTGGTCCTGTTAACGACGTAAACGTGCTTTTTTGACATCTTGAATGAAAAAACAAAGCCAACAGCGCCAAGTTTTGAACCTCAATAACTTAAGAACTGGGTAGACCTGCTGCATAGCCAAGTTCTTAATGCAGTATGCACTGTCCTTCAGTTATTCAATCTATGGGAAATCCTTTGCCACGTAACACATGTTATACGCACTTACGATATTATACAGGGTGTCCATAAAATCTCATTACCATTTACCAAGTTTCTTTACTTAGAAATGGTAAAGAGACTTTATGGACACCTTGTAATTCCCTCTTGCAAAAACATGGCGCTCAGGTAGATGTTTAATTTTAATGACACATATATCAGTCCAATCTATTTTTGACTCGCTCATTGCACCATCCGTAAACCAAAGAGGAAAAATACTTCATAACTTTCTATGTGGTTGGTGGTATTTTTAGAACGCGAGCCTCCAAAGGTTTGGTATGAAATACTGCCCACTTTTGCTACTATATTTAACTTTTAAAGTGAGTATTTTTGCTCGAATCGAAAGTCTGCATTAGTCCCCTGTCTTCGACATTTAGACTGAAAATAAACTTCAATAGAAAGTAAAGCTTACTGAACTTTATAAGTTTGGGAATTAGAGACATTTGAGAAATAACTGTGGCCAGCTTTCAATGGACCTACACATTTTTTATGTTGTATGCACAATGGCGAACCTGTCCTGTATAGAGAAACTTATATTTCAGAAAGAAAAACACATGATAGCAATAATATCAGGCACTGTATGCCTATTCTTCCAGTTTGGCTTTGTGTCAGTGATGAGACCGTCACCTCAAGTGAATTAAAGTGGCAGTAAGCTTAAGTTTATGTTCACATTGGAACAATAAGAACAGCTGCTTTGATGTCTGCATTTCTTACACGCAACAAAAAATTACTAGTTGAATTTAAGAATTTTCACCCCTTTATGGACATCAAGCTTCATTGTTTTTCTAAAAAGGTATGTTGTAAGGGTCTGGTCTCCTGTACACAAAATACACTTACAGCTCATCGGAACTACTCCTGGAGGGGTATGGACTTCAGGAGAGGTATGGACTTCAGGAGAGGTATGGACTTCAGGAGAGGTATGGACTTCAGGAGAGGTATGGACTTCTGGAGAGGTATGGACTTCTGGAGAGGTATGGACTTCTGGAGAGGTATGGACTTCTGGACAGGCATGAACTTCTGGACAGGCATGGACTTCTGAAGAGGTATTGACTTCAGGAGAGGTATGGACTTCAGGAGAGGTATGGACTTCTGGAGAGGTATGGACGTCTGGAGAGGTATGAACTTTAGGAGAGGTATCGACTTCAGGAGAGGTATGGACTTCCAGATATTATAAAGATATTTCATAACACGCCTATCAAAAAGAAAACTATTTAATGCCGCATCAATATGGAGATCAGTGTAAGTATGATTTACGGTGAAGATTTTCACTATCAAGAGCGATATTAGTCGTAACGCTTACTAATAACCACCAATTACAAGAGATGAAAATTTTTTCTAATACGTTTTCTAATTTTTCATTTAAATGGAATACAGTGAAAGCAAGCGGGTCATATACTAAAGAAGATGGCAAATGTTAACAGCTCTATGTATAATAAGTTTATGAATCAATTACTCCAGTAATAACTATTAGTAAATTTAAATTAAATTTACCCTGAACATTCTTTGTCCTTGAGTTCACAGAAATTATGTTTTTTTCGCGGGCGCAGCTGTTGGCAGCATCTTCATTGTTTTAGATTGACATCAACACACATCGTTGTCTTAATCTCGATCACCAATACAAGGTTGTTCTTTTTCACTAAAGCATATTGACAACTTTTCGTTGAACGCTCACACTCAGCAATCGCTGCAAAGGAGACAAAATAATTGTGTACTTAAGAGATTGTCCCAAGTATTACGCACAAAGAAAGACCCCAATGACCTCAACTAACATCAGTATTGAGCGCTCAAGTGGCTGTTTAATCAAACAAATTTTATACATGAGATTTATCAATTAACAGAAAAAGTTAAACATCTTCCACGCTTAATATGTCACATAATTTGTGCGTTTCGTGTATAACGCGACTGACCAGCGAACATCGGCGAATCACTTCAAGCGATTACGAGGTGCACGGCGTTGAACTCAAACAAACACACTTTTCTCAGTCAATACAGAAACATTTTCGATTACGAAACTAGCACATAAATAAAGAAAAGTTATAACTAAAGAAAAGTAAACTTTTAGTGTAAGTTCCACGTTAAGTTTTAACCACATGGACAAAAATTAACGATTAACTTCACATTAACTACACACAACAGGTGGTTTTGAACTAGAACTGGTAGTTACATCATAAAACTTATGATTCACCCCACACTTTTGATTGATTTTGAAGCGAGCCCTTCGGCAAGCTGTGCGTTTAAAAGTTTCCTTCACATGTAACGCTAAGATTAGGAACCAAAATTTTATTCAACTTTTGTACTTAATGCAACTCAAATTACCCTAAAGAGTGTGGCTTAATACTAGAATAGTCTTAGCCATTGGCTGGACGTTAATTATATTACTCTAACCATTTAAACCATGTTCTCCTACAACACGCGTATATTCCTATGAAATACGACACACAAAAATATCTACACTTGAATCATCTTATCTAATAAATCATCGAAAATGTTGCAGGCATAATCATTTAAAAATATGTAAACATTTACTTTCTATTAATCGCTACCGTGTTCTGACATTTCAGCCTTGCACTGGAGAAGCATTTTGCCATATTAAATTCGTTTCTTTTTGCTGGCGTCAGACTACGTCATCTACATTGTTCTTGTCGGACCACATTTGTTTGGTGAACATCAGGTAGAGAAAGGAGTTAAATTTGATGCATTGTCTGTTTGTGTACTCCGTGCACAGTTTTCAGTCGTTTCAAGAATGAAATTTATCAACGAAATCTTTAATTTCTGACAGCTGCATTACACCGAAGTAGGTTAGAGAGAGGCTTTCAAACAGATTAGGTTTTCAGTGATTAGTGTATTCGATATTAGAACAGTGAATAATTTTTCGCATTCTCTTTGCTTCTATTGCGTTTGCATGGTTTGCAGTATTAGTTATGACCCTTGCAATAATACCTCGTTTATCGCGGTAGATAGGTTCCGAGACCGGCCGTGATAGATGAATATCCGCGAAGTGGGAACATTGTTCTTACGGTATCTATTTAGTGTGTATTTGAACTTGCAAAACCCTCCTTGTACTATAAATAACCCATCCTTTACAGTGCTTTCCTTTATTCTTGAAAATCGTTTCTTAGGCTTCATATTACTAGACGTCCCTGGCTGCAGATCTCCTATGTCGTTTTCATCTTTGTCCTGGTCGTCGTCGGTTTCCTTAGCAGCGAAAGTCTCGTACAAGCTCCTAGCCTTCGTTGTGATGATGTTCGTATGTAGGGCTATGTTCTTCTTTCGGCAGTCGACTATCCTTATAGCCAAAGCAGCTTCCATACGGACAAGTCTTATTACGAGCCGTGACAACTATCTTTGCTGACTTACTTAAAGTGATGGCAGCCGTATTCCTAATACCAGCCTCGTCCTTCTTGATATAGCGAATGGTTGATTCGTTCACTCCAAAATGGCGTGCTATGGCAGCAAAAGCTCTTCCTTCCTTCCTTCCTTCGTCATATCCAGAACTTTTATTTTCTCGGCGATTGTCCTCATTCTTCGTTTCTTTTCAGGCTCAACATTTTTAGATGCAGCAGCATGCTTGGGAGCCACTGTAGGGGTTGAATAATCACTGTTAAACAAAAAAAAACACAAGGGCACAGAGTAAAATAATCCAACCCGCGAGATAGGTTGATACGTTACGAACTGACCGCCAAAGAGAAGCAGTGGGTGATGCAGTACTTATGAGCATCAGTCAAAGCTTCAATCACAGGCCAGATTACAAAATAGTAAGCTGTCATTTGTCGTCTCTCACTACTGCACCAATCACAGCCCGTTTTTCATTGCACTACGTCATGAAGAGAATACGCTTCTTTTTTCTCAAGAACAAGATGCGCATTTTAAACGCTTCTTATTTCTCTGTTACAAATTACAAAAATATGTAATTTGAAAAATGCACTACAAATTACAATGTTTTTTCTTATTTTACGCTTGTTTTATTGTTCCTACATTATGAAATAATGTTCATTTATAATAGTTTAGCAGATTTAATGAAATCTTTTAGGTTTTCATATCTATAATCTATAATATATACATACATACAGCGTATTTTTACAAATCCGGCAGATGATATCCTCGAAGTCGTGAATCTGCGTTCATCGAACCGCGAAGTAGTGAGGGATTACTGTATTTTTGTCTTGAAGACAATGACAAAAGTTTTTCTGCAATTCCGACAGTTTTGCAGTCAAGTGCTTTAGTGTTTCAAAATAATACATGAAGTAAAAACAGCTGTTACAAAATCGTAAAAATTTTTAAATTCTTAATCAAACATTACAGTGATGAACTATAAACTTAGATTAGCATAATTTTGGTCAGTTTTTAAAATTATAAAACTGGTGGGGACTTGTCGGCTCAGTATAAAAAGGTAAAAATAAAAAAGTTGTACTAACTATTATACAGCTTCTAACGTCACCACCAAGTTTTAGCTTACATTGCTCTCTAGGATAGAGGGCGTGACGGAGAGCATGACAAGGTAGAGGCTGTTGGAACATACACGCTTTTCGCATGAATGTATTAACGCATAAGAATATCAGAGCATTATATACGTATAATATTAATGTAAATAAGTGCGCATTTATGTTGA